>CAIGQW010055978.1:9839806-9853293 GCA_903798125.1 Danio choprae | reverse complement strand
CACATTTCTTGAGAACACAATCAAATGATCCAAAACATCTCAAGAAACTCCACTCAGGAGATGAAGAACCAGCAGAACGTTGTGAATGAACAGATTCTGAGCATGGCTGACCTTTTGACCCTAAAACAAACAAGCAACATAAATACTATCTATCAGATATTAGTACTACTACTATAATGCTCCTTCTCCGCCCAACAGGTTGCAAAATCAAAGCTTTGCGTGCAAAGACAAACACCTACATCAAGACCCCCGTCAGAGGCGAAGAACCAGTCTTCCTCATCACTGGCCGCAAAGAGGACGTGGCCCTGGCCAGACGTGAAATCATCTCGGCTGCGGAGCACTTCTCCATGCTGCGGGCCTCCAGGAACAAGTTCAGCGGCTCACCTCCTGCGCCTCTACCTGGCCAGACCACCATACAGGTGCGGGTGCCCTACCGGGTTGTGGGTTTGGTGGTCGGACCCAAAGGCTCGACTATTAAACGCATCCAGCAGCAAACGTGCACTTACATCGTCACTCCCAGCCGCGACCGTGACCCTGTCTTTGAGATCACAGGCTCCCCCGGGAACGCCGAACGGGCTCGGGAAGAAATCGAGGCACACATCGCCTTCCGCACGGGTGGCCTGCACGATCACAACAATGAGAACGACTGCTTGGGCCCTGAAGGTGGCAACGGGGGTCTGGAGAGCCGCCTGCAGCAGGTGTGGGGGCTACAGGGGGCCCCGCGCAAGCCGCTTGCCAGCAGCTACCGCCAGAACTTCTCAGACACCATGGTCGGAAGTAGTGGTGGAGGAGGAGGGATTTACAGTAAAGGTGACTTTAGCAACCATGGCAGCAGCGGGGACAAGCCGTCCTCCTACTTTGGCTCCGAGGGCACTCAAAGCTGGGGTGATCCCGACTATCCCAAACAGGTGGCTTACTATGCCCAGCAGCGCTCCAAAAGCTTTGGAGGCCTGCCTCTTCCTCTGACCAGACTGTCACCGGGTTTGCCCGAACCGTGCGGGACCGGCAACTCCAACGCCGTCGGGTCTCCTCACGCCCAGGCTCGGCGGGCCCACAGCGAGCCCACCGCTGCCACCGGGGCATTCACCGGACGTCTCCCTGTGCCGGATTCTCCGCCTGCCATGTCTCGGGACTGCATGACCTGTTTTGAGAGCAAGGTGACGGCTGCTTTGGTCCCGTGTGGTCATAACCTCTTCTGCATGGAGTGTGCCATCCGAATTTGTGAGCTAAACCATCCAGAGTGCCCTGTTTGCCACACCCTGGTCACACAGGCTATTCGAATATTCTCTTAAATTCTCTTTTTTTTGTCTCGTTTTGTTTCCTGTGCTTTGTTTTTACTCTGTAGAATCAGTTTACTTTTTTTTATTTGGTCAGTATTCACTTTTTTATTTTTCAGAAAACACAAAACCAAAACAAGCAGATATTTTAGAACACACTGCTTGCTTTACTAAAAAAAAAGAGGAAGAAGTATTTTCAGATTTTTCTTTTATATGTACACATATATACATATATATTTTATAAAGGTTTTTTTAAAACGGAAAGAACGTAGTTCTTAGCATGTTTGTTTTTGTTTTTCCTTTTATTTAATTTTTTTACTGGTGCTGTTTTTTTCCACATGCTGTGTGTGGACAGTGACAGGAGAAATAATGTGAACATTTGACACTTTTCCTTTGCTGGGGAAGTATGTTGTTGTTGTTATTATTATTATTATATGAAAAATATCAATACAAGTTTATTTCCTAAGACTGGAGTATAGTTTTACATCCCAGCATCTTCTGCAAATGAGCGAGTATTCTTTTTTAAATGGCAAACTAGAATCTTACATCTTTGCACCTTAAAACTGATGTGAAGTGATTGTCAAAAAAAAAAAGTCTATGTGAAATAGATGGTATAGAAACGGGGCTGATATATACAACCAGATGTCGGTGTGGCTTTAGATTCGGATCATATTCTAAACAACACAATTACCGATGTAGTATCTGCTTTGCTGATCAATATTCGAACGGGTAATTGACGAGTAAAACAGGGAGATTCTCTCTTTTTATATTTTTGTTTGTTTCTGCACCAGTGAGCCTATTCTATGATGTATAAAGAGGTCTTATATGATACAATACGAAAAAACAGCCAACTGATTGGTCAGCTCAACAAAAAAACTAAACTTGGAATTCATCCAGCGTTCTGATGTTCAAGAGGTCTTTTCCAGGTTTTTTTTATTCTTAATTCTGCACTATTTATGAATTTTCATTATCCACTTGTTTATTTAGTAAAACATTGATTATGAGCATAAGTCATGAGGAGGGGGCAAAAAAAAAAAAGCTGAGGGGTGATTGAGGGGAGGGGGTCTGTAATCTGATCCTGAATAGACCAAATAGACAAAAGCAAGCAAGACTCCGAGCAACAGTACAATGTAAATCTCCCACTCCCGAAGTGCCCTGCATTTGAGTTGCAAAGCGTCAGCACTGAGGCAGGTGTTGCTTATCGTACTTTCCATTAAGTTTTTTTCTCTCTCTCTCTCTCTCTCTCTTTTGAGGGTCAGAATGTCAGAGGGGGGACTTGTGTGCCAATTCTAACAACGGCTCTGTGCATATGCTGTAATGACTAGCGAGCTCTGGAGCTCCTCCCAGCGAGTATATTGTTTTGTCGCAGTGGTGGTACAATCCCTGGAGCGCCCCGACATGGCCTGCCCTAGGAGGAGCTGATAATTAGCCATACATCAGAGTCCAGGTGCAAAGCAACTGCTGTAGGAGTAAGGAGGGGTGGCGTACAGTGGCGTGAATGAGGACGGAGGAGACGCGGCGCAGGGGGCTAAACTAGGTGCAGCTGGGGCCCCTCCTGTTGATCGCTCGCTCCCGTTCTGCTATTCCCAATGGGGAGAAAAGGGGCCTCTTTTGTCCTGCCATCGGGGTGAAAAAAAAAATCCAAGAGCAGATTTTATTTCAAAAAGCGGCTGGGTAGAGAGTGAAGCCTGACTAGATAGACCCCATGCATTTTTATTCAGCATAGCGGAAAAAGTGGAAATTTAATGTGCAACGAGAGGCAAGTTTCCATGGAGTCTTCCTTCACGAGCGGGACATCCTGCCGTGACCCCCTCGAGACGGCCCTGCCAGTGCACGGTCACAAGCAGCCAATCGCAGAACAACCTTGAACTCCACAATGAAATCAGACAATTGTAATTGACAAGAAAGAAAGGGGGGGAAACGCCCAATTTGGTGGCCGCTCAAGCTGAATCAAATTACACACCCACTGCCTGTCTCATTGCAAGCTAGGGGATTTCAGAATAGGGGATTAGAGCATTCGAAGTTTGGGAAACTGTCTTTTTTTTAACCCCCTTGCTACAAAAGAATGGAGCCACTGAAAATGTACTGTTTGAAATGGGTCAGTTTTTCCCCCATCGAGCCTCTCTGCGCCATTGCCACATGTGCGCGGTGTTAGAAGAGATGCTAGGGTAAGCTTGTGATTGTATTTACCTTTGAGCCATTAGCATCTTTTAATATTAGTTCTGAAAAACTTTTGACGCTGAGTTGACTGTTCAAATAGTTGTTTGCCTCATCTGAATTTATGTGTTAAGGACGCATTAGCGCCTGATAGTGTTTTTGTGTTGTTTAAGAGAACAAGTACTTTGTATAAGCATCAGTTTAATAAGGTACTTACTTTAATTGAAGTATATTTTCCCTTTAAGTGACTCGGTTGTGAGAGATGAAACTGAAAAGGCTTAACAAATTAAAGCTCCTAAAAAAGCACCTTATTTTGAAGAACACAGCAGCATTTGCAATCGAAAAGCATGTGCATTTGTCGACAGCTATATCTCAAATGGCAAATATTATGGTTATTAATGCACTTGGGTTATATTTTGAGTTAGTTGGTTGTATTTGCACGGAGAGCCTAGTTTGGAAAAGCCTTCTAAATGTCGCAGTCTTGTTTTGAAAATTTCTTTTACAACGAAAGGACAACAATACGATGGTATTGAACGGAGGTTTTTCTTTCCGTCATTTCTGATTCTTCAAATCCCCAGCACTGATCAGGGACAGACGCTTGTCCATTGAAGAAATGTATGCTAATGCATTTCGGTCATTTGTAAAAAAAATAAAATAAATAAAAAATAAATTAAAAAAAACCAAATCCGTTTTTAAAAACACAATTATGCAAAAACGCAACCGCTCGAATTTTAAAATCCGATTCAGAATATCTGTCTGTCAATAAACCACCTTTTGATTTCCTGCCTCTTTTTAAGGTCACCAGGTCAGCGTATGCAGGAAACGGCAATAAATGTTTATCTTTATCCCAAAAAAAATGCACTGTTACAAAAAATGCTTCGCAGTGGTTATTAACCCTAAGAATTCCTTAAAGCCATGCACAATTACATGATAAAACCCCCTGCAGTAATGACTTTCCCAATCTCAAAATGCAGCACTTCAACTTATTTTATTATTTTCGTTTTCATAACCAAACATCACAACTTCTAATAGAGTGATGCTTATGATATACTTCGAAGAATGTAGCCTGAATCAATGGAGAAGGTGCAGTGTATTTAGAGTGAGATATTATTCAATGCAGGCTATGAAACGGAGACCTGTTTTACCTGTTAAAGACTTTACACAGCAAAACCTTTTTTGAGTATTATTTATTTGATAGGAATAAGACTATATTTATTGACATTTAGGGAGATGTATAGTAAAGACTGACTACCATAGGCATATCATTAAATCTATTTCGCTATATAAGCAATTCTGAAAATATAGTGCTAGTCTCTAATAGCCTACTTGCTAGTTTGTAATATTGCGCAAGGCTTCATCCCAATAAACAAATAGTGTAACGCCCCCAAATCTGAAAGCTCTTCAGAACAAATGCATAACCAAAAAAAAAAAAAATTGGGTTATCACAATCAATAGGGGAAAGAATTCATATAGTTTAGTTTTTTGTGTACAGCATTTGCTTTGATATACTAAATGCAAACGGTTATGACAATATATTATAAAGAAATAAATCTACCCTATTGAATGCACAAAGGAATCAAACACTAAATTTATTTAAAACGCACATCCGAACGGTCTCATCATCCTCATTTCGACTGGTATATTCCTTCATCATTTCAGAATGACAAGGGCACTATTGTTATGCCTAATCCAAAATAATAACTGCCCATGCAAAGAAAAAAAAGAAAGCAAGAAAAAAAAAGCCATTTTGACAGAGAAGGGGGAGTGGTCAAACACACGGCCATAGATTCTCAAGCAGAAGTGCTCTAGTTTAGAGTCTTAACAGGTTTAACAAGAATGTGTCGTAACGTGATGCGTAATATTAAGAACCACTGTGAATCTTATTTTTCTTTTTTGTTGCAGTAATTACGTGGTGTTGTTAAATAGTTGCTATTCAACAGCTTCTCTTGCTTCCTTTTTGGGTCGTGCATGCTGGGAAATTATTTTACAGAGCATTATTAACCTTTGAACAGCCTGTGTAGATAAAATATAACAGAGCCACTTGTGCTACTACAGAGATCTTTAGTGAGGATTACAGCTGGTGTTTGATGTAACGCCGTACAGTTTATTTTTCCACGCGTTATACCCAACATAAAAGTTATCTAATGCACAAACCGGCCCATACAGTTGTGCTCATATGTTTACACGCCCCTAGCAGAGTCTTTTGTTTAGAAGGTGCTAAAAAAGATATTTATTTTTAGTACTGACCTGAATATATGACGATTTAAGCATTCAAATGTACACTAGGACTCCGTCCAGTTTGCATAGCCTACCTATATACGCTGCGTTTTTTCCTCGAGCGTCTGTGATTGCTTGCAGCCTTTTTGTGAAAGCTGCACGAGTCCCTTCGATTGTCCCGAGTGTCAAAGCCGGAGCGCAACATTGTAAGGAAGAGCTCAAATGTGCAGAGCATGCTGGGAAACCAAAGAACTCGGAGGATGTTTGTCAAGAACTGTGAGCTGCTTCTGCATTCAGAGACTCAAAATATCGCAAACAGTCACTGATGCTCGAGGAGGAAACACACACACACAAACACACACACACACACACATGCACGATACTAAACAAGGCCATGCAAGCAGTTTTGTCTTGTGGATTATTCTTCAGGGATGTACTAAAAAGAATCAAATGCATTTAGAAATTCTTGAAGGGGGTTTGCAAACTTATGAGCCGAATTAAGGATATATTTGAATTTTTTTAAGTCTTGTTAATATGTTGTTTTTTTATGCGAACAGTATATACCCTTATATGTTCTTACATAGCAGATAGCGAAGCTGCATGTATTTATCTATAACCACTGCAGCGTCCTTTTCATAGAATCACCAGAGAACATATACATGATGCACTTAAGCAATTATAATGCCTTTCAGTATAGTAAAAAAAGGGCAAATGATGTATTTGAATGTAAAAATGGCCACCCAACCAATGTCTAATTGTTTTGCCTTTTTTTCTTTCATCAAAAGTGAGCTTTAAGTTGAAAAAAATAATAATAATAATTCATGACTAGAGAAATACCACCGTATCTGTTTACGTTCTTCCTCACAGCATTTATACAAAGCAACTTAAAAAGGGAAAAAATGTCTTATAGCTTTTTCGTAAGATTCTATTTTGCTAACACGCATTATTATTTCATAGACAGAGGAAGAGGTCAGTATCTGGATGTTATTTATGAATATCTTTAATGAAGCAAACATATTTATAAGTAACTTCGAGACGTTTTGTTTTTTAATTAATAAATTAAAGTAAAAAAAAAAGTTAATATATTTCTAAAAAAGCGCATGAAGTTGATTTCTACTAAAATGATTAAAACTATAGAATTTTTATTTATGAAAGTTAGAGAAAAGAAGAAAAAAATCCACACTTCTGACAGCATAAAACAAGTGGGGCGGGGGTTTCAAAGGCGTATATTTTAAAGCGTGCCATTTTGACGCGTGCATTAAATGGAAGAAATATTTTATAGCATTTGGGGGTATTTTAGTCACTTCAACTTTGTGCCTCGATACCGCGTTTTTTGCATACTAGAAGCGCTCAGAAGTGTTGTGTGCTCGTCCTTTAACACCTCATACAGTAGCTGAGTGAATAAAGGTTCCCTTTTTCTTATTTTTGTTTTCTTTTTTCTTCAATAAATTGCTTTGTTTTTAAATGCAATTATTATGAAACGATAACAGGCTGAAGATTAACAGGGTGAAATAGAAAAATGATTGTGCATAGTACACACACACACACACACACACACACATATATACAGTAGGAAAATAAGAAAAAAAATCAACTACATGTTCCGATGGTTTTAAAAATATGCATGACAAAACTCCACAAAAAAAAAAGAAAGTTAAAAATAAACATATCACACTTTTTTTGTTGTTGTTTCTGCAAATCAGATGTTTTGTTTTCATATACGTGAACAGAATGCAGATTTGGAGCACACACTCACGGTAATACCGTTATTTGCATGTAACTTGTATCATCTCTTAACTGGCAACTTGTTTTGTCGCATAAAAACGAGACTTATGTACAACAAACCACACTCAAGGGCTGATGATTGCCTTTCATTAACGCCGAGAGTGTCTCGAACATGTCAAAGCGGTGATCTATTGTTTACAGAAAAAGCATAGTCTCAGTACTTCATGGTGAACACGCATCTCGACTTTTTGTTTTGGCTCTGTGGTGGCAATGATAGTTGTGTAGTGGTTTCAATTTCAGTCAGACAGGAACATGTGGGGAGGGGGGTTTAGGATGGTCATTGACGTGACCTCGCATTCGGGATGAGTTACTCCGGTCCGACAGTCTGTATTTGGTAGCTTCCAGCACAGTAGAAGTGTTTCATACAGCTCTCATAGTGGTCTTAGTGCATTAGTTTTGGTCAAGCATCTCCTGGTACTAGTGTTCAATTTATTGTTGATAAGCGAGGGGTTTGCCATATCATAGATGAGGCTAGCTGATACTCCACGAGTCGTTTTGAGTTCATAATTCAGTATCGCGTCCAACACAGGTCGCGCAAACTGCAGGTTTATTCCTTAGGACATGTTCTTTGTGACTTTCATTTTTTGATATTTGATCAATGTATCTATGCCATACTAGTTTTGAATTTTTTTTTTCTTCTGGGTTCTTTTCAAGAAATTGTATTGTAAATGTTTCTAATAAAACAAACTGAATAATCTGTCCCCGCTATGCTGGATTCTGTTGGTTGTAAACTTGATGATTTAGAGCAAAAACGTTGTTGAAATGATAAAGGAAAAAAGGACTACTGAATTTATGCTCTGAGATGGGATGGGAATCTTAGAGAAATAATTAACACAAAATCAAAAATGTGAATCTGGACCACAAAACCCATCATCATCTGATACATCAAAGATAAATAAGCTTTCTAATGATGTATGGTTTGTTAGAATAAGACAATATTTGGCAGAGATGCAACTATCTGGAATCTGAGGGTCCCAAAATAAATAAATAAAAATACTGAGAAAATCCCCTTTAAATTTGTCCAAAGTTTTACATATTAAAAGTAGAAAATTTACTAAATCTTTTACTTAATATGCTAATTATTTTTGGTGTAAAATAAAATAATTTTTTACCCATACAATGTATTTTTGGCTATTGTCAAAAATATCCACATGTAACACAATACCTTTTGTAGTCACAAGGCTCACAAATGGCAATTTAAGACATTTTAAAGCAATGATTAAAAACGTTATTGTCCTGTTAATTCAACTATTGTCCTGTTAATTCTGGTGGTCACACACCCCAGTGACTTCAAACAAAACTGGATTTAATCTGAAATGTTGAAGTGCTAAGAAAAAAGCTAAATGAGCTTGCAAAAAAATACAAATCTGACCTGAATCTTTGCTCTGAGTGTAAATCTTAGGACATTTACAAAATAACTCACAGTCAAAAGTATAAAAAGAAAAACGTATGAAATTTTAATGAATGAATGAACTGTTTCTTTACGATCCTCTTAATGCTACACTGAATTATGGCCATTGCACACCTTTTGAGATAAAACACTAATTACACGGCAAAACACTAAAATTCAATTATGAATGTTTTTAAATTTATAAATAAGTAAATAAATATATATAAACAAAAAGGGCGTCACAGTGGGTAGCACGATCGCCTCACAGCAAGAAGGTTGCTGATTCGAGCCTCGGCCAGTTGGCATATCTGTGTGGAGTTTGCATGTTTACGTGGGTTTCCTCCGGGTGCTCCGGTTTCCCCCACAAGTCCAAAGACATGCGCTATAGGTGAATTGGGTAAGCTAAAACTGTCTGTAGTGTATGAGTGTGTGTGGATGTTTCCCAGTGATGGGTTGCAGATGGAAGGGCATCCGCTGCGTAAAACATATGCTGGATAAGTTGGCGGTTCATTCCGCTGTGGCGACCCCAGATTAATAAAGGGATTAAGCCGAAATGAAAATGAATGAATGAATGAATGAATAAACAAATAACAGGGTGGCACAGTGGCTCAGTGGTTAGCACTGTGGCTTCACAGCAAGAGGGTTGCTGGTCGAGTCCCTGCTGTCACCTGGAGTCACCTTCGGGTGCTCCAGTTTCCCCCACAGTCCAAAGACATGTGCTATAGGTGAATTGAATAAACTAAATTGGCTCTAGTGTATGAGTGTGTGTGTGTGTGTGTGTGTGTGTGAATCTGAGAGTGTATAATGGGTTGTGGCTGGAAGGGTATCCTCTGCATAAAACATATGCTGGATGAGTTGGCGGTTCATTCCACTGTGGCGACCCCTGATAAATAAACGGACTAAGCCGAAGGAAAATGAATGAATGAATGAATTAATTAAACAATAACATAAAAGTCACCCAAAAAGTATCCGCATTCTGAGTAGGGATGGGAATCAGAAAGTATTTCAAGAAATAATTCACCAAAAATTAGCAATGGTGTTATAACTTGAGTAAATAAAGACAATTTTAATAAATGAATGAACTATTTTTTATGATCCTCAAAAATGGTATCATGATGAGATATATTCTGAATTCTGTTGTTCACACACCTGGGGTCTCATTTATAAACGTGGTGTACGCACAAAATGGGTGGAAATGTGCATACGCAACTTCCCAAGCAAAAGGTGTGATTTATTCAAAAATAAATAAAAATAAAAACTTGACAGGAGAATGTGCGCAGATGTAAGTAAATATATTTAACTTAAATATTGAATTAATTGAACAACTTTAAGTCATCATATGAGCAATAAATAAATGAACATTTATTCTGGTGTACGTTTACATTTAGGAAGGTTTCTATGGAAATGTTAGAAATCAAAGCCCTGGTGATTTAAAACAAAACCAATTTTATTTATGATTTTATTCATTGAAGCGTTGATGAAATACACAGAAAATGATAAATAAACAGTGGGAAACACTTTACTTTTAATAAGGCTGTCATAAAACCTTTATAATCATGACATGACACGTGGCATGAATGTGAATGAGATTTTATGCATGCTTATAACAACTGTCAAAAAGTGTCATTCGCTCAGTTATGACATTTTCAATGCAAAGATGACTTTGTTTGTTATGACAACTTGACATAAACAAATACACCATAACCTGTTTTTGTCTTTGTCATGACAACTTGACATTACCAAGACAGCAAAACCTGTCATAAATCTGTTATAAACATGATTATTATGAAGCCATTATAAATATGCTATGAATTTTATAACAATGCCATTAATATATTTTTTACATTTACAATTTTTCATTTAAATGTTATTAAATATTAATAACGCTCTTAAAATTATTTGACAGAGTAATGACAGTTTTAATGAGACATTTTAATGTCAAATACAGTTTGTTCCACTTAAAACGAGATCAGAAAAACATTAATTATAATGGCGATCATGTTTATGACAGATTTATGACAAGTTTTGTTCTCTTGGTAATGTCAAGTTGTCATCACATGAATAAAGACAGGTTATGCTTTGTTTTATGTCAAGTTGCAAACAAACGGTGTCATTTTTACATTTAAAATTACTGAGCAAATGACAGTTAGGGTGTACTCACACTAGGCACGGTTGTCTTGAACCGTGCTGGGGCGCAATTGTGCTCTCTACCCCTCGGCCAACACTCACATTGCATTCCAACCGGGCCAGGGCCGGCCAACTGAATCGCATCTGGGCCTGATTCGGTGCACTTACACTTGTCAAACAAACCGGGTAATGGGGGTCAAATTTGCCTGGTCACGGTTCGGGTTGGCCTAGTGTGAGTACACCCTTAATAACATTTGTCATAAGCATGCATGAAAATCTCATTCACATTACAAAGGTCTTCCTGAACAAGTAAAGTGTTACCAAACAGCATCTAAAAACTAGACGCATTCCCACAGTCATAAGAGCATCAGAGAATTGTAAAAATCAAAAAAAAAAAAAAAAAAAAAGTCACGGAAATTAATAACATTTCAAAAAGCTCATAAATATTTCATCAACTAGAAATTGCTCTTTGTGTGTGCAATCCTTCTATACGACGATTTTCCTTATCCAGTATTCAAGAGCGACTGGAAAGGTCATGTGGAAGTCATTGGTCAAAAAACGTCAAGTTTCCAAGTGTCTGTGTAAAATAAATCCACCAAGGATTAAAAAAAAACAACACACACAAGAACAACAACAGCTGATAATCATGCATGTTCACTGAAAATGTATTAAATGTATTTGCAGCATTCATTCTCCTTTGTTCAGAAGTCCCACTGGGAAAAGAACAGGCACGATGACAGAATCTTCCCAAAGCAGTAATTATCAACGACTCCAGCTAAACGGCTGATATTCAGCATAACAGATTGACGGCATTAACATAAATCTTACAGGCAGGGCATTTAGGGAAGCACCTCGTGTCTTTAAACACAAATTGCAATGCTACTATAAAGCCAAAAATAAACACGCCGGCGGTCCCGTCCTGAGGCAAGGGGGATCTTAACACCACAGCAAACATATGGAAAGATAAATAATAAAAACCACACCAAAAGCGCAGATTGAAGATAGAGAAGACGGGACAGTGAGTGAGATCTCAAGAGACCCGCTGCTCTTCAAGTTACATGTGCAGATATAACAAGGGTGGCCAGCGAGGAATTGACTTCCAGGAAGAAAACCCCAGCAGTACATCACACGCCATCACTTCACCCGCCTCGCAATATAATATGGTCAAGATCCTCTTAACCAAATCCCACCTGCTGCTCGTTTTTCCAAGCAGGAAAAAAAAGACTATTAGTCAAAGACAACAACCAGAGAGCAGCCAAAGCAAACCCAATCATGCACATGCCACAGAAAGTCAAATATAGACAGAAAGAAAAAACAAACATCTGACCCGCATCTGAGGTTGGGAGTTGTGATGTGAATTTTTAATAAATTACTTAAAATGAAAGATTTGAGTAAATTATGATTATTTTAATTCATGAAGTGAATTAGTTATTTCGTGATTCTGGTTCCTTGATTGTTTTTTCAGTGTTAAATGTTAATCAATTAAATGCAAATTAATATTCTACACTTTACCGTCTGTGGTGAAATTGAGAATTTCAAGCAATAATAAAGAATAAAATGGTAATACGTTACAATAAGGTTGTATTAGTTCATGAATTTACTTACATCTAATTACTTTACATCTAATTAGTTCATGTATAAGTCAAGTCAAACTTTATTCATAGAGCACTTTAAAAACACGAAAGTGAGCCAAAGTGCTGTACAGAAATATACAACAATGGAAGCATAAAATACATAAAATATAAGATCAAATATAGCTAAACTACCGGCATAAAAATAAGATAACTAGTTAGTAAGATTTATAGTAGCGGATTTAAATTAAAACAAAGAAGAGACCTGTCTAAAGGGCAGAGGCAAATCATTCCAAAGTCTAGGTCCTAGCACAGCGTAAAGCACGGTCCCCTCTAAGCTTGCGCTTCATTTTTGCCACAATCAGGAGAGGCTGATCAGCTGACCTGAGAGAACGAGTGGGCTTAGGAGTGTATCAGCTCAGTGATATAAGGTGGAGCAAGACCATTAATAGATTTAAAAACAAATAAAAGAATCTTAAACTGTATTCTAAATTGCACTGGCAACCAATGAAGCGAAGCTAACACGGGGGAAATGTGGTCATATTTGCGAGTACTAGTTAACAGGCGTGCTGCAGCATTTTGCACCATTTGCACACGGGTAATAGCTGACCTGCTACTCCCCACATACAGTGCATAATTCAACATAACAGATTTTTTCAATAATAATAAACAAACATACATATTCTGAACAAGTGATCATACTAAATTTTATTATATATTAAATGATCAAACCTTTCTTGACAAATCAGTAAAACCTAGTGGTTTGAAAGACAGTGGCAAAGTATAAAGATTCAAAATGACATTTAATTAGTATCTTGGGGCTTAACTGTAATCCTTAAAGAATCTTTTAATATGACATTAAATAATTGTAGCTCTAAATATGCCTTAAGACTTTATGGTGTATATAAACTATTAATACACATAATGAGACAGTTGTGAATGTCTTCTGTAAATCATGATATA
>CAIGQW010055978.1:9766095-9776319 GCA_903798125.1 Danio choprae | reverse complement strand
CAAAACATAACAAAACATAAATGATCAAGATTGTCCGTGGCTTTCTAGGATGTCTGTGAAAGCCTGTAGACTGATGTCTTTACATGAAGGAAATAAAGAAATGTGTCATTTACACACTTTCTTCCATTTTATGACACATGATATTAGAATTATGTTAATGATAATGCCAAAAGAGCTGTTTTGTGCTGTAATGAGATCAATTCAAACTAGTCTTACATAGATATGTATATAGTTGTGAAGTGTGTGTGAAGATCAGACTGAACAGGAAAAACAATATTTACTGGCTGCCTGGTTCATACAGTTTACAACAGCCATAAAATCTCTAACTTTACTGCATACTGTAAATTATTAACTTTTATCCATCATATGGGAGAAAATTTATATTCGAACGCTATGCAAGCTCTTGAAAACTCTTTTTGACTCGCTTTGTGTGACTGAAATAATAAAATGAATAGATGACAAACTTTCTTGGTGGATCAAAATACTGAGTAGTTCAACTACATTAGCTAATAATAGCTGTCTTAGAGAAACTATTTATATCTTTGTGTCGCAGATGCTAAAGCTATATCTAAAAATGCTTGTTATTCATATTTATATGAGTTTCTTGATCACAAAAGAAGACATTTTTAAGAACGGCATAGCTTCTGAATAGACATTTGAATAATGTTTGGCCAAAAGGAACGAAGGAGCGTGTTTATGTTAGGTGACCCAGTTACAGTTACAATATACCCATTAATTTCTGTTTTAAAATAGATCAATAAAATCTCCAGCAAATCACACTCACATGTTTAGTCTTGTCCAAGGTTGACAGAGTTTTGGTCTAAAATATTTGATGCTCTTGAAAAAACCTTTAACATATCAGCCACTCCAAACCCTCTAACAGCACTGTTAAGAATTCCTTTTAGGCCAAATTTGCCTTCAACAACACATGATGTTGTTGCTTTCACTACATTATTGGCTAGGAGGCTTATTCCCTTTAAGTGGAAACAAACATCTCCACCTATATATGTTAGATGGATAAAATAAATATTTTTGGGTTTAAAGTTGGAAAGAATTAGGTTTTCATTAAGAGGGTGTTTAAAACATGAAAACCTTTGTTGAATTATATTGACACTATTGATCTTGAAGCAGAAGAGGAATATAAAATATAAATGTTTATTATTTTTTACATTTACCGTGTTATTTAATACTTATATTGTTTTTATGGTCAATAGTTCTTGGTTGTGAAAAATCAGAACAGTGTGTTACTTATTTTTGTATGTATATCATATTGTATGTGCACAAAATGTTCATAAATATATTTGGCAAACATTCATTCATTTTCCTTCAGCTTAGTCCCTTTATTCATCAGGGGTCGCCACAGCGGAATGAACCGCCAACTTTTCCAGCATATGTTTTACACAGCGAATGCCCTTCCAGCTGCAACCCAGTACTGAGAAACACCCATACACACTCATTCACACGCATACACTACGGCCAATTTAGTTTATTCAATTCACCTATAGCGCATGTCTTTGGACTTGTGAGGGAAACCGGAGCACCCGGAGGAAACCCACGCCAACACGAGGAGAACATGCAAACTCCACACAGAAATGCCAACTGGCCCAGCCGGGACTTGAACCAGCGACCTTCTTGCTGTTAGACAACATTGCTAACCACTGAGCCACCATTATTTGGCAAACAAACAAACAAATAAATATATAAATAAATCAATGAAACTGAACTGTTTTTTTAGTTGGAAAACATACAAAAGGGGGTGGTGTAAGTTTATAATCTTTTAGAAAACTAAACTGATAACCAGAACTTATTTTGCATATAGGGATGGAGAGAAAATGAATTATGAAGATCAGAGTGAACAGTAAAGAATATATAAATATTTGCTGGCTGAGTGACTCATACAGTTTACAACAGCCATAAAGACTGGAAATTACTGGAAGTTACTGCATACTGTAAATTATTAACGTTTATCTATCATATGGGTGAACATTTACATTTGAATGCATTGGGTTCTCTTGCAAACTTTTACTTCTTTTGATTCTCTTGATAAACTTTGTGTGATGGAAATAGTCACATTAAATAATAAGCTTTCTTGGTGGTCCAAATCACTGAGTAGCTAAATTAGCAAATGCTACTGTTGCATTCCAGAACAACAAGTTGCATCTTCATCTCACAACATATTAAAGTTATAGCCTATATAAATATGCTTTAATTTACAAGTCATTTTTTTGTACACATGTGGGTATCTTCACCTACTTTAAAAAAACATATTGCAGGAAATAGAAACTAGGCCTGTCACAATATTTATTTTTTGTTGTAGGATATATTGCACCAAGGGCCTCACGGTGGCGCAGTGGGTAGCACGTTTGCCTCACAGCAAGAAGGTCGCTGGTTCGAGCCTCGGCTGGGTCAGTTGGCATTTCTGTGTGGAGTTTGCATGTTCTCCCTGTGTTGGCATGGGTTTCCTCCGGGTGCTCCGGTTTCCCCCACAAGTCCAAAGACATGCGGTATAGGTGAATTGGGTATGAGTGTGAATAAGTGTGTGTGGATGTTTCCCAGTGATGGGTTGCAGCTGGAAGGGCATCTGCTGCGTAAAACATATGCTGGATAAGTTGTCGGTTCATTCCGCTGTGGCGACCCCAGATTAATAAAGGGACTAAGCCGAAATGAAAATGAATAAATGAATATTGCACCAAAATATATTGCGATAAACGATATTTTAAGACCATTTTATGCCACTCATTATATAATGCCAGAATGACAATATAATAGCATCATAATGCAAGTACACTCCTCCAAAGAACACATCATACTTTACTCTTAATAATATTTCATTTAATTATAGTCATTTTAACAATTTAATAATTAGGAATTGCTATCAGAATGTGTATACAGTATTTCCTAAACTAACAAATAGTAATTAATGTTAACAAAAAAGTGCAAGGTAAAAAGTAACAGAGGCTGCGATATCTGCTAGCAGATCTATTTACAGTTGTCCAGTTGACATCTCCAATCAGTTGAAATGTTGCTAGAATTGGTTTTTATGTATGGGCGATATATAGTGCATCATCAAAAATGATTGAGGTCCATGTGTTGTGCGAAAAGTCGATATATTGATTATTATGACAGGCCTAATAGGAACATGCATAACAGTGCAAACAATACAATATCAACAAGTGACATTGACAAAAAGAATGCAATACAATAAAGAACAAGAATATAAATATATAATAAACAAAACAATAAAAAGAGAAAAGATGGAAAAAAGGAAAAAGGATAAGTGCACTAAAGGCTTTTGCATTTACAAGGGTTTTTATGTAAGTTTACTTAAACAAAGACCTTAAGACCAGAGCAAATTCTGACAGTCTTCATAGCTTTCTTATTAGCCGTTGCTGAAATCAACGTTATATAGTGATCCATGTCTTTAAAAAAGGGAAACACTTTACAATAGATAAGGTTGTGTTAGTTCATGTTATTTAATGCATTTACTAGCATTAACAAACAATGAAAAATACCTTTATTACAGTATTTGTTCATGTTAGTTAGCGTTAGTTAATGAAAAAATACAGTTATTTATTGTTAGTTCATGTTAACTCACAGTGAATTAACTAATGTTAACAAGCATGCATTTGGATGTAAACTATGAATAATAAATACTGTACAAGTATTGTTCATAATTAGTTCACATTAGTAAATATATTCATTCATTCATTTTCTTTTCGGCTTAGTCACTTTATTAATCTGGGGTCGCCACAGCGGAATGAACCGCCAACTTATCCAGCATATGTTCTATACAGCGGATGCCCTTCCAGCTGCAACCCATCACTGGGAAACCTCCATACAACTCAATCCAAACATCCACACACACTCATTCACACACGTACACTATGGACAATTTAGCTTACCCAATTCACCTGTACCACATGTTTTTGGACTTGTGGGGGAAACCGGAGCTAGTAAATATATTAAAAAACATTAAAAATTAATAAATAAAAAATAAAATGTTTCTCTAAAGACAGGTTTACAGTTTGAGAATTTGCATTTGGGAATGTAAAATCTGCTTAATAAAAAAAAAAACTTACATTTATACACTTTAAAATAATGGTCCATTAGTTAATGTATTTACTAACATTAACAAACAAATAGTAATACATTTATTACGGTGTTTATTCATCTTTGTTAACGTTAGTTAATGTTATTAAGTTAAATAATGTTAGTCTGTGTTAACTCCCTATAGTTAACAAGCACACCTTTAGATTTTAATAATGCATTAGTTATTGTTGAATGATTAATAAATGCTTTACAAGACTATTCATACTTAGTTAATGTTAGTAAATACATTAACTAACATTAACCAATGGACCATTATTTAGAAGGTATATAAAGTGTTACCTTACATATACGTCCTTCCCTCACATCTCATTCAACTGCCATTCTTGTTCATAGTCACTTCCCGGTTAGACTACTGTAATTCCCTTCTGTTTGGCCTCCCTAATAAAACCCTTCATAAATTACAACTGGTACAAAACGCTGCAGCCCGTATTATCACAAAAACCCCCTCTATCTGTCACATCACACCCATTCTACAACAGCTTCACTGGCTTCCCATCTTTTACAGAATTAATTATAAAATACTTCTTCTCACTTTTAAAGCCATCCACAATCTTGCTCCTCCATAACTCACTAGTCTTGTTCATATCGCCACACCCTCTTGAACACTCAGGTCTTCTTCTTCCATTCACCTCACTGTTCCCCCTGTCCGCCTTGTCACCATGGGGAGCAGAGCCTTCAGCCACTCTGCTCCTCAGCTTTGGAATTCACATCCTCCTGATCTCCGTAATTTAAACTCTTTTTTACAATTTAAATCCAAACTCAAAACACATCTGTGTAGAGCAGCCTACTCTGTTTAACTCAACCTCACTTTTTAAAACACTTTTATTGTATTGTATTGACTTTTATTGTGTTTTTATTTGAACTGTTTGTTCTTGCTGTCCTGTACGGTGACCTTGAGTGTCTAGAAAGGCGCCTTTAAATAAAATGCATTATTATTATTATTATATATTTAAACAACAACAACAACAACAACATTATTTTATTTTGTGGGGCCTGAGTTAAAATACCTGTGTGGTCTGAGTTAAATACCTATGTTTAATACCAAAATATAATATTTTTCATTTGCATAAAAAAATTCTGGTAAAATGTCCACCTTAACAAAGTAAAAGGCAGTGCAGTGTAGTGACGAGCAAAATAAATGTAGCACAGTTTCATAAGCATCAAATCCACGTCATCAACATCACTCTTCACCTACTTTCATTACCGTTGAACGTGAGAAATTCGATCACGTGATTCTCTGACAACAACACATCGGTAAATACTGCGCAGTAATTTAAAATACAAAATAAGGTCTCAAATGTTGCATTGTGTGTTACTATTTACAAAGTATATTAAAAACATCAGCAGTGATGGTTATTTCTGGGGCTGCTGTGGAACAAGGAAGTTAAAAACTTATGTGATTTACTGACAGGAAAAAAAACCCAAGTGGTTCCACTTTCAGCAGCAGATCGCCTCCCACTCGCAGACCAACCCGGAAATAACGCAATAACACTCATTCTGGACAAAAATATACAGTTCTCCATAGGGTAAGTTTTAGTTGACCGCTTTTCATAACATATAAGAAGCTCAGGTGCTATTTAAAAACAAAAAACAATTTAAAAAACAGTAAAAAGAAAGTGTGACTTATATCTCTTTACAGCAAACGTGCGCGGGTGAGTATTTACTTCCTCTTACGCAAACGATAGCCGTTTAAACAAGCCTAATCTAGCACTCATTAGTGAGTATTAACAAAATGTCATGAATATAAGATACTTTGTTTGGATTTTCGGGTGCTTGAGCTTGTGTCTTTTCTCTTTATCGTGTATGAGGTGTATTCTTTGTTTTTTTTTGTTTTTTTTGGGTTTCCTCCGGGTGCTCCGGTTTCCCCCACAGTCCAGATATGCGCTATAGGTAAACTGAATAAGCTAAACTGACTGTAGTGTATGTGTGTGAAGGCGAGAGTGTATGGTGTTTCCCAGTACTGGGTTGCGGCTGGAAGGGCATGTGCGTAAAAAACATATGCTGGATAAGTTGGCGGATCATTCTGCTGTGGTGACCCCTGATAAATAAAGGCACTAAGCCGAAGGAAAATGAAATAATTGGCAAGTAGAGGCGGCACGGTGGCTCAGTGGTTAGCACTGTTGCATTAATAAACCTGAAGCATTAATAAAAAGAACATCTAATAACATGTTTTCCAAACTTACTCCATGAAGTCAGTCGAGTGTTTGAAATAGTTGAAATAGCATTTAATTATGAATATGGTGTTTTCTTATGCAAAAAATTTATGTGACTTGAAGAACACAGATAAACCATATATTGTTTCAATCATGGCGCAGTGGGTAGCACGTTCGCCTCACAGCAAGAAGGTCGCTGGTTCGAGCCTCGGCTGGGACAGTTGGCGTTTCTGTGTGGAGTTTGCATGTTCTCCCCGTGTTGGCGTAGGTTTCCTCCGGGTGCTCCGGTTTCCCCCACAAGTCCAAAGACATGCGCTATAGGTGAATTGGGTAAGCTAAATTGTCCATAGTGTATGTGTGTGAATGAGTGTGTATGGATGTTTCCCAGTGATGGGTTGCAGCTGGAAGGGCATCCGCTGCGTAAAACATGTGCTGGATAAGTTGGCGGTTCATTCCGCTGTGGTGACACCAGATTAATAAAGGGACTAAGCCGAAATGAAAATGAATGAATGAATGAATATAACGAGTGCATAAAATGGTCTAAAAACGACAACAGTATTGTTTTCGTGCAATATATCATACAAAGAAAACAGATGTCTTGACAGGCATACTCATGCTCCCTTTCACAGTTTGAGCCCAATGAATCTTGGCATTGTCATCCTAGTGATTCAGTACATTCAGGTAGTCATTATTCAGTATGAGTATCAGTAATGACCTGGATTTCTTTTTATAAATTATATTAATATATTTTCCTCTGTGCTTTTAGTGCCTTCTATTTAAACATTAAGCAACTCTTCTGCATTCCCTAAAATTCTCTTCTAACGAGCTTATTTTAATTCAGAAGCTGTGTAGGTGCTTTGTCCAACTATTCTGTTTTAACATATTCAATTAGAACTATCATTTGGTAATAAATCCAACAGAAAATCCCTCCTAAAGACACAACTCCTTATCTACTGTATACTCATCTACAACACCTGTCACGATCTCACTCTACTAAAGAGAGACACCAAAATGCTGGATTTATCAAAAAACACGGATTTATTACAACACTTACTACAGGCACTGGAACACATACACACAGGAAAGACATCGAGGGTAGACAATACAAGCCCAGACAAGGAACTAAACAAACTCAGGGGTCTAAATACAAGGGACATGATTGAACTAATAACCAACAGGGGAGAAACACAGGTGAAACTCATGAACATTAACAAACGGCGGGAAAATGGAACAAAGGAATCACATGACAAAAACCAAAGCACCTGGAACACAACACAACACAACACAACACAACACAACACAACACAACACAGACACCTGACAACACCCCAATACTATAATAATCCAGGTTGGCCATTTTTCCCTCTTTTTCGTTTTTATTCTTAATAGTTCTCCTGTTCTTTTTTAAAGTATTGATAATTTGGTGGCGCAGTGGGTAGCACAATCGCCTCACAGCAAGAAGGTCGCTGGATCGAGCCCCGGCTGGGTCAGTTGGCATTTCTGTGTGGAGTTTGCATGTTCTCCCCGTGTTCGCGTGGGTTTCCTTCGGGTGCTCCGGTTTCCCCCACAATTCTGAAGACATGCGGTATAGGTGAATTGGGTAAGCTAAATTGTCCGTAGTGTATGAGTGTGAATGAGTGTGTATGGGTGTTTCCCAGTGATGGGTTGCAGCTGGAAGGGCATCCGCTGCGTAAAACATATGCTGGATAAGTTGGCGGTTCATTCCGCTGTGGCGACCCCAGATTAATAAAGGGACTAAGCCGAAAAGAAAATGGATGAATGAATGATAATTTGGTTCTTACCTGAGTCTTGGTTCTTTTCAGGCCACAAAGTCCATCACTCTCCAATGCTCCTCAGAGTGGTTTTATGTTACAAAAAAACCTCGAAATCTCCTATTAAAGTAGAAACAGTTGAGGATTTCTTAGAATAAAATTATAGAAATACAGAATAAATTGAAAATGATTCATTCTGGTTACTTATACAACCTGAAAAATTCATCACAGTTAGCATTTTTCTTTTCTCTTCCAAATTGTGCAGTCCTAGGATATTCCCATGCTGTGTTTACCCTTAGTTATATCAAGTAAAACTATCTACATCTTTAAACTGATGCAAACATTGTTTTCTCTTATCCCATAGATATCCCATAAAACCTTTTTCATGGTTCCAGTTTTATACTACAGTATGGTAAGACACGTCTCACTCGATTCATTGTTATGTTTTTAAGTCAGTATCTATTTAAATGCAGCAAGTCTCAAAATGTTCAATTGAAAAGATTACAAAATCAAACATTGAAAACTTGAAACTATAATAATGTACTGAAAGAACAGTAAATGATTGAATGAATGATATTACATACTACAGTTACAAATTATATTATTATATATAACATCAAAATTACTTCAAAAAGATTGTATCTAATTGCATGCATTTACTTTTCTTCTAGGAGTCAACATGGTATAGCGTAATCGTGTTGTTCGTCCTTCAGTTGATTGTGGTGATCGGTTTCTTTGCTATGACTAAAATGTCTTTGCGTAAGATGGCCAGTGCAAAGGTATTGTATTATCATATTTAAGATATGATACATCATTTACATTGAGAAAATGTCAGACAGCTGTAACGAAGAACAAAACTGTTGGAATCACTTTCAGAGCAATTTTAGTCCAGATGATTAATGATGAAAACATGGACAGCCAATCAGAATCCTCTCAGTTTTGATGAGCTTTGAATGCAGCACACATACACACGTTATTATTTCTTTGTGTGGATGATGTATATTGTGGTGTATATTAGGAAAGGCAACATACAGTAACTTTGAAAACATAAACAATTCTGGCCACACTTTACAATAAGGTTTTATTAGTTAATATATTTATGAATATGAACTAAGTATGTACAGCATTTATTAATCATAGTTCAACATTTACTGATGCCTTATTAAAATCCAAATTCATGCTTGCTAGCATTAGCTAATGCATCGTGAGTTAACATGAACTAACAATGAACAACTTTTCATTTACTAATCTTAACTAGGCTGCACGGTGGCGCAGTGGGTAGCACGATCGCCTCACAGCAAGAAGGTCGCTGGTTCAAGCTTCGGCTGGGTCAGTTGGCATTTTTGTGTGGAGTTTGCATGTTCTCCCCGTGTTGGCGTGGGTTTCCTCCGGGTGCTCCGGTTTCCCCCACAAGTCCAAAGACATGCGGTACAGGTGAATTGGGTAGGCTAAATTGTCCATAGTGTATGTGTGTGAATGAGTGTGTGTGGATGTTTCCCAGTGATGGGTTGAAGCTGGAAAGGCATCCGCTGCGTAAAACATATGCTGGATAAGTTGGCGGTTCATTCCGCTGTGGCGACCCCGGATTAATAAAGGGACTAAGCCGAAAAGAAAATGAATGAATGAATGAATAATGTTAACTAACATGAACAAATACTGTAATAAATGTATTGTTCATTGTTTGTTCATGTTAGCAAATGCATTAACTAGCATTAACTAATACAACCTTATTGTTACCAAAATTCTTTATTTATTTATTTTAACACCAGCTAATGTCGCGTTTGTTTTGGCTTGGTTATTTGGCTAGACATTTTGTTTCTCATTTTATTTCTTTAAAGTAGAAACCCAGGAAACTTTGTCATAAGGCAGAACCATATTTCACAAAGCCCTTTTTAGGTTATATCTCAATCTCAATGGCAGTATAGGTCTAGGTAACTTTAAAGCTTTTCTTTTCTCTTTTTTTATGGTTTTTGCAGTTGGTGGAGGCCACAAAATCACAATCACCAACAGTTGGAATTTGCACACATTGGTATTCATTTGTTAAGAGCTGTAAGATGACGTTTGCAGTTACTCAGGTGAGGAATGAATGACTGACTGACTACAATGTATATTGTATTGTATACTACAGTGTTTACTGATTTATTGTCAGATCAGGGTACAATCCATTGTGTTTTAATATTTCAGGATCT
>CAIGQW010055978.1:9741444-9766085 GCA_903798125.1 Danio choprae | reverse complement strand
TATTACCAGCTTTATATTAAGGTGTTTTGTAAAAGTGGTACAAATGTTGTTCTTTTGTTCCACAGACTGTGCAGATAATAATTGGTGTCATGAATATCACAGTGGGTTGCTTCGGCGTTGGTTCGTCTTTTTTGATTGGTGGTTTGGTAAGATTTTTTTATTATAATTTTTCTAAATGAGAGTTCCTTCAATTATGCTTCTTTTGTTGCGTTCAGAATGCCTTACACTTATGCCAATTCATTCATTCATTTTTTTGTCGGCTTAGTCCCTTTATTAATCTGGGGTCGCCACAGCGGAATGAACCGCCAACTTATCCAGCATATGTTTTACGCAGCGGATGCCCTTCCAGCTGCAACCCATCACTGGGAAACATCCATACACACTCATTCACTACAGACAATTTAGCTTTCCCAATTCACCTGAACCGCATGTCTTTGGAATTGTGGGGGAAACCGGAGCACCCGGAGGAAACCCACGCAAACACGGGGAGAACATGCAAACTCCACACAGAAATGCCAACTGACCCAGCCGGGGCTCGAACCAGCGACCTTCTTGCTGTGAGGCGATTGTGCTATCCACTGCGCCACCGTGCTGCCCCTTATGCCAATTGTTTTTCATTTATTATTTGATTTGGCTAAATCATAAGATGATGTAATTAAAATAGGGCTGTTTAAACCATCACAGAGTTTTTATGTGAAAAAAAAAATCGTTATATCACATACAGTCTAAACTCATATGTCTTTATGACAGCCCTTCAAAATAAAAGTTTGGTTTATCTTGAAGAAATTATGACATATTGCTGTTAAAGAAAATTCTACTGTCCAAATTAAACATCATAAAAATAATAAAGCATCAAGCAAATTAATTCATTAATTATGTAATTCTAAATGCTGCTCATAAACTGTTTCAAAATAGGTAAAATCATCAAAGATGGTAATAGCATCATAATGAAAAATAAGCAATAGTCACACAAACAATAGCATCATAATGAAAAATAAACAATAGTCACACAAACAATAGCATCATAATGAAAAATAAACAATAGTCACACTTTCTTTCTTGTTAAAACATAAAAGAGAATTAGACAACAATTGTTTTTTATAGAATTCCTAGAGCTTACGTTTTTATTTTTGATATATAAAACATATTTTAAGCATTAACACAAAGTCTGAAAAAATGGGGGGAAAATGCAATACATGAAAATGAAAGCAAATCCATTTTAGAGCAATGAAAACATCATTTATTTATATAGACTAATGTCAAATCTGAGGCCAGATTTACTAAAATAAAATCTAACAAAATATAGCAAGACACAAAAATACAGAAACAATTATCTGTTCCTGTGTAACAATAATTAAATATCTGACTATGTAAATGCAATCCAGCTTTATTTCTCAAGATGGCAGTATCTGATGCAAATTGAAATTGTGTTATTTCACTCATAATTATTACAACCATAATAAAAAAAATAATAAATAATAATATCTTCAGCAATCACTTTATGCAATCAAATTCACTGCCAATTCATGGTGAACCTGGTGAATAAGCTGTCAGCAATTAAAATATTCTTTTTTTTAAAGATGCTGGAAAAGTTTTGATAATATGGTTGGTATGGCAAATATGAGCCAGATGCTGAATGAACAGAGGAGAGATAGTAAAATTAACTTTTCAAACTGAGAACCCTCCCAAGTTCTAGAAAGTTACAAAATATTCATTCATTCATTCATTCATTTTCCTTCAGCTTAGTCCCTTTATTCATCTGGGGTCACCATAGCGGAATGAACCGCCAACTTATCCAGCATATGTTTTACACAGCAGATGCCCTTCCAGCTGCAAGCCATCACTGGGAAATATCCATACACACACACACACACACACACACACACACACACACACACACACACACTACGGCCTATTTAGTTTATTCAATCACCTATAGCACATGTCTTTGGACTCTGGGGGAAACAAGAGCACCCGGAGGAAACCCACGCCAACATGGGGAGAACATGCAAATTCCACACAGAAATGCCAACTGGCCAGGGACTCGAACCAGTGACGTTCTTTTTGTGAGGTGACAGTGCTAACCATTGAGCCACCGTGCTGCCCCAGTTACAAAGTACACTCAAGTTTATTCATTTGTAAATATTACAATACTAACAGCCGCAAAATGAGTTAAAACCAACTTTTGAGTATAAAATAATGGTAACCAGTAAGCCTTGGTTGATTTATTGAAGTAATCTTCGCTCATACATTTTGCATCTTTAAGAAAACTTCCGACAAATTCTTATTTAATAAGGTCATCTTTAGCATTCTCAGCGCTGTTTTTGTGCTGACAGAAGCTGTTTGTACTTTTTTTTCATTTTAATTACATTCTTATGTGTATTTTAAGTATCTATGTATATTGTGTTTGTCTGTATGTATGCATGTATAGTGTGTTTGTATATATGTACTCACATCTATGTACTGTGTGTGTGTGTGTGTATAAATGTGTACATGTATGCATTTATCTGAGTGTATTTGTTGTTTATTTTGTTCTATTTGCTAATACATTTTTGTTTTTTAATATTTGTGTATGCTTGTGAAGCACTTTGAGTTGCATGTTATGTAGGAAAAGTGCAGTGGGTCACAGCAAGAAGGTCGCTGGTTCGAGTCCTGGCTGGGTCAGTTGGCATTTCTGTGTGGAGTTTGCATGTTCTCCCCGTGTTCATGTGGTTTTCCTCCGGGTGCTCCGGTTTCCCCCACAGTCCAAAGACATGCGCTATAGGTGAATTGGGTAAGCTAAATTGGCCGTAGTGTATGTGTGTGAATGGGTGTGTATGGGTGTTTCCCAGTACTGGGTTGCAGCTGGAAGGGCATCCGATGTGTAAAACATATGTTGGATAAGTTGGCGGTTCATTCCGCTGTGGCGACCCCTGATTAATAAAGGGACTAAGCCGATGTCACAGTCACCAGTGATCCAGCCGGTGCAGATAGCTGGTAAACAAAGTTTTGCGAATGGACTACAAATCCACCACATTATGGACTACAACTCCATACATGCACTTCGCATACACACACCTGCTCCTAGTTCCGGTGATGACACACACACACACACACACACACACACACGCACACCTTTCCTTTGTCTTGCTTTGCCATGTTTGGACCCTTGCCTTGTTTGTCTGTTTATTCCTGTCTGCTGCCTGCCTTTTGACCATCTGCTTGTTTTATGACCACGACTCTGGATTGCCCATTACAGCCGAAAATGAATGAATGATTATTTATTTTTTTCCCTTTAGTTTAAGCATGTTTAAATGGTCCAGTGTTTTTATTTGTTTGCTTTTCTATTCTTTTCTTTATTTTAGTTCCTTGTTATTGGAATAATGTGTGTTCTCGCAGTGAAGTTTCCCAGTCAAAGACTGGTAAGTGCATCAAGAGATTTTGGCAGTTTGTTTTTTGTTGTCGAGCATCAGCTATTTATTTATTTATTTTTGTTTTACAGCTTGTAATTCTAGTATTTCTGAACATAGTCAGTGCTGCGATGGCTATCTCGGCTGTTGTGCTGTATTCACTGGATCTGGCAATGGGAAACACTTTCAGCTGCTATGAAAATTATGGGTATTATTCACCAAATTATGGTTTTACAGGCAACAGATTTGACACCTGTTCGTACTACAGGAATCTTCGTAAGGTAATGATTTAATTACCTTTTTTCAGGCCTGTCACGATAAGAAATGTTTGTTGTGCGATATATTGCCACAGAAATTGTTGCAATAAGCGTTTAATATTGTCATTTTGAGATCATTTTATGCCACTGATTATATAGTGATTGTATAACAGCATAATAAAACAAATAGCCTAAACACTTTAAAAAACACCCATACACACTCGTTCACACATACACTACGACCAATTTAGAATTTTATTCAATTCACCTTACCGCATGTCTTTGGACTGTGGGGGAAATCGGAGCATCTGGAGGAAACCCACACCAACACGGGGAGAACATGCAAACTACACACAGAAATGCCAACTGACCCACCCGGGACTCCAGCAACCTTCTTGCTGTGAGGCGACAGTGCTAACCACTGAGCCACCGTGTCGCACCCTATCCTACTTATATACTATTAAATATCTTATTAGGTAAATGTCCAATTTTAAACTTGGACACCGGTGAGGTAGAATGTAAATGTCATCGTAAAATGACTTTAACGTTACTTGTGAATTTGTAAATATATATTGCAATGGCAAAAATTATTGAGGTCATCTCCAAGTATTGCACGATAAGTTGATATATTGATTATTGTGGCAGGCCTACCTTTTTATATGACAAAGTATATATTATTTATGTATTTATTGTACAAAAATAACAAAACTCTATACTAAAATAACCACTTCTAGATGATCCTCGGAGGTCTGGATATCCTGATGATCATGCTGTCGGCGCTTCAGTTCTGTGTGACCGTCAGTTTCTGTGTTCTGACTGGGAAAGTTTTGTGTAATACAAGCGAGGATGAAGAGGTACTGAATCAACAGCACTAATACACAAAAACACTCAATCAAATCTACTGTGATCATCACGGCTTCTGTGTTCATGTAAAACTGAAGTCAAAATGATTAGCCCTCTTGTGAATTTCCTTTTTCAATTATTTCACAAATGATGTTTAACAGAGCAAGACATTTTTCACAGTATTTGAGATAATATTTTTTCTTCTGGACAAAGTCTTGTTTGTTTTATTTCGGCTAGAATAAAAGCAGTTTTAACTTTTTTAAAAAACATTTTAAGGTCAATGTTATTGGCCTCCTTAAGCAATATTTTTCGATTGTCTTCAGAACAAACCATCATTACACAATGAATTGCCTAATTACTCTAACTTGCCTAATTACCCTAGCCTTTAAATGTCACTTTAAGCTGAATACTAGTATCTTGAAAAATATCTAGTCAAATATTATGTACTGTCATCATGGCGAAGATAAAAGAACTCAGTTATTAGAAATGAGTTATTAAAACTATTATGTTTAGAAATGTGTTGAAGAAAGTCTTCTCTCCGTTAAACAGAAATTAAAGAAAAAATATAATAATTATATTAGGGCTAATAATTCTGACTTTAACTGTATGTTTGTGGTTTTGCAGATGGTGGAGGATCCAGAACTTAAAAAGGCACCACTAGAAGTCGCCATTGCCACTATATACAATATGAATATGATGTATGAATATGAAATAATGAACACTTAAACACATTATTTTTTAAAAATACACTCTTCCTTTTTCTGATGGAAAGTAGACTGATTTATGTTGCCATCTGTAACACCAAATATGTAATATAATTAAGTCTTTTCACATATATTTTTATATTATAGCTAGGAAGATGTTGCTTTTATTTTTTCAGAATGATGTATTTGGCATCAGTTACTTTTACATTTACAGTTTACATTTTTACAACCTAAGAACAAAGCACTCCAACTTGTTACACTTAAACCTTTTAGGTTTGGACGGACTTGAGATGCAAAGAGGAGTTGACCGTGATGACTCTAAAATAAAAACGTAACAGGGTGAGAAATCAGGCGGCCGGGAGGGCTTTTCTTTTTTTGGATTTCGTTTGAAAACACTATCGGTTGGGTTTAGGGAAGGGTTGGGTGGGGTTTTCTCGGTTGGTCAGTCAGTTGACAGCGGCCTCTGGTGGATAGACGCAAGAAGAGCAGGCGCAAATGGCACATAGCGTACATAGCGGCCTCTGGTGAAACGTACCTCCTGGGACGTATTTGGCGCTCTCCAGAAATGTATATAGCGGTACGTATCCATAATGAGCCTGGGTTGCATGATATATATTTTCAGTGTATGATTATCCATATAAGACTCTTTAATTATTATTATTATTATTATTATTATTATTATTAAATAACTATTAATCATATCCTGTGCTGCACGGTGGCGGAGTGGGTAGCACGATCGCCTCACAGCAAGAAGGTCGCTGGTTCGAGCCCCGGCTGGGTCAGTTGGCATTTCTGTGTGGAGTTTGCACGTTCTCCCCGTGTTTGCGTGGGTTTCCTCCGACATGCGGTATAGGTGAATTGGGTAAACTAAATTGTCCGTAGTGTATGTGTGCGAATGAGTGTGTCTGGATGTTTCCCAGTGATGGGTTGCACCTGGAAGGGCATCCGCTGTGTAAAACATATGCTGGATAAGTTGGCGGTTCATTCCGCTGTGGCGACCCCAGATTAATAAAGGGACTAAGCCGAAAAGAAAATGAATGAATGAATCATATCCTCCAAGATTTTACAGGGACTTTTAAAAAATATATCTGTGGCCCCAAATGATTTTGTGATGCAAATGGTGCCATACGTTATGAAAAAAAGCATCAATTCTTGTGTTTTGCTATGAAAATATACAAAAATCTTGTAAAATGATCCTGTTTTAAATATCAAAAACCATTGGAGTCGCAAAATCCTGGAGGGACTATTCATATGCCTATAAATGTGAAAAAGATAAATGAATAGATGAATGAATAAAAATTGGAAACCACTGTTTAATGCAACTTGATACTTTTTTGAATGTATTTTTATATCAGTATGTTGTCTCCTGAACATAAAATGTACACCTGAAACCTTTCTGTGTTCTGTTTAAATACACTTTTAATTCAAATATGATTTGTCACATACATCATCATAATTAGTACAACATGTAGAGCAATGTTTCTCAACCACGTTCCTCGAGGACCACCAACTCTGCACATTTCCCCTGTCTCCTTAACCAAACACACCTGATTCAGATCATCTGCTCCTTAGCAGAGACTGAAAGACCTGTAATGGGTGTGGCAGACAAAGGAGACATCTAAAACCTGCAGTGTTGGTGGTCCTCCAGGAACATGGTTGAGAAACACTGATGTACAGAAATGTTTTGACTGTCCTAGTGCAAAGTTGAGTGAAAGTGCAAAGATGTAAAGTGTAGTGTGCATTTGTGCATGTAGTAAGTGTCTGTGTTTAAAATGTACTCCTAATTGAGAGCCTGAATGGCTTATGGTAAGAAGCATAAATAAAATGTCTCTCATTTCTTACCCAGTAGAGAAGTGGTAGGGGAGAGCGGGGATGAAAGTAACAAAGCGATAATCTCGAAGCCCTGACAACCTTTGCTTTCCAGGCTATAACAGCACATTCAGCATGCAACCCTTGATGGAGCTGCCAAATATAATGCTGATTTCGAGACCGTGTCTCGCAGTTTGGCCCACATTTTAGTTTTTAAGTGCAGAAAGTATTGTAGCAGTTTTTTTTTATAATTACAAGTTGTGTTTCTCTTTTCATGCGTCACACTAATGAACAATCTACAGGTTATTTCAAGAGTTCACACTTAGCTGATGATTGGTTATAAAGCTTGTTTGGCATGCTGTCCTGGGAGAGAGCCCTGAGCTCATAGATCCTCGAGCCTGGGGCTCCCTCCCGTTTGCAAGGCGAGAGGGGAGTTTGAGCTCAGGTAGATCTCGAGAACTCCCCTGCTGTAGTAGCTAATGATCAGATAGTGATTGCTCTTGATATGACTACTTACTAGGAGCATGTCTATGATGCCGATTTGGATTAGTCAATTAACTTAAGTTGCATGTTTTTGGACGGTGGGAGGAAACCGGGGAACCCGGTGGAAACCCACGTGAGCACGGGGAGAACGTGTAAACTCCACACAGAAACGTCGGCTGGCTTGGTAAGGACTACAACCAGTGACGTTCTTGCTGTGAGGCAACAGTGCTAACCACTGGGCCACCGTGCCACCCATCTAGGAAAGGAAGAGTGGAAGGGGGGATTCTTCAAAATGAAGATGGCTGTGATATGGAACTTAGGGTATTTATAGTGGCTTAGGAATCGTCTGATTGGTGAATCATGAATTGGATAATGCGGGACCAGCCGCAGCAATCATAGTGCAATAACACATCCTTGAGTTGGAAATGTCTGTGTTTTTCAGTTGAATAAATCAGTTTTAAATGGCAAGAGTTCCTGTGGGGACGAAAGTAAAGTAACACTGTTATTTATGTCCCACTGCTAATAGCCATGCTTTATTTTTCTCTTCCACATAAGAGTTTGCAGTGTTTGGATTCAGATGTTTTTATAAAATGAATGCATATTGCCAATAATAATAAAAAATATTCAAAAATTGTAGAAAATGTTTACATTTTGCATTGTTGGATTGCTTTTATTTTTATTTTTATTTTTTTTGATGGAAATAAAAATTTAAAATGAAAATGCAGATAATTATTTTTTGCAAAAATAAAGGACAAAATAAGTTTGCAGTGAACATTAACATGGTCATAGTCAGATATATTGAAAATAATCAAGATTAAGCTAGAGGTGACACGGTGGCTCAGTGGTTAGCACTGTCGCATCACAGCAAGAATGTCGCTGTGAATGGTATTTTTAACTACAGCGGTTCGAACTGTAGTTTGCCGAATGACTAAAAAGTTATCAGTATGATGGTGAAAAACTACATTTCTAGTCAAACCATCCTTCTGCAATCTTATACCAAAAACGGAAATAAGGACAGTTATAATAGCTAAAAATGTGGGAGAGCGCTGCTAATATGTGATTGTATTGAATTGCAATATGGAGCAATTAAGTGTTGATGTTAAAGCAAAAGTAATTCACAAATAACGCAACATGCGTTTCAATCCCGTTGCTGTTAAGCATTATGGGAGACACAAACTTCTGTGCTTTTAGCATAGCTTTTAAATCTGCAATGGTGTCTTTTTGATTTCTGCATTTTCCAGCCAGGGCTAATTGTTTAGCTAGTAAATTATCAAGCTGTAACTGAAGATCTAGAATTTTTGTCTTTGACTTTTCTATTTCTGATTTGGGAGCATCAAATTCTTCACATCTAGCCTTTATAATTGAAGATATTTCTGACGTCATGTTACGCAGTCTTGAGTAAAACATGTAATTAAGAGCTTCAATTATATCACCACGTTTTGATTTCTTTCCATTTTTGCCAATTACATCCCACCATGCAGACAATGTAGACTCTGAGTCTGTTAACTTAAGTCCTTCTTTGCTGAGTTTACACAGTGTAGGTTCAACTTTTTTGGTCCATAAAGCAAACAATACATCACTTTCTTTAGAAATTAACCCTTCCATCCTTGAGGTGATAATCTGAAATTTACCAAATTGAACTATTGAAACGAATTACAGTCTTGTAATTTCTGTTTCATGCAATTTAAGCAAATGGAGGAACAATTAAAGCAGACTTACCCACTCTTGTGGTTAGAAGGCCAGTTTTAATCCATTGACCAGGTCAGCTGTGAAAAATCCAGCTAAGACCGGCTAAAGTACATTTCAGAAAACTCACTGCAAAGGATCCCGGGTTTCGGCACCAACTGTAAGGAGTGGTATTTTTTTACAAAGTTATCAGAATGATGGTGAAAAACTGTACATTTCTAGTCAAACCATCCTTCTGCAATCTTATACCAAAAACGGAAATAAGGGCAGTATTACTAGCTAAAAATGTGGGAGAGCGCTGCTAATATGTGATTTTATTGAATTGCAATATGGAGCAATTAAGTGTTGATGTTAAACCAAAAGTAATTCACAAATACTTATACAAATATGGTTACAACTGAATTAGTTACAAAATAACTGTATAAAATGATTAAAAATGAAATGATGAAAAAACATATGACATAAATTGTACCCAGCTTAAATGTAAAATAAAGTTACCTGAGAGAGGCAGGGACAGGGGGAGGGAGAAAGAGAGACAAAGAGAGTAGGCCCTGAAGATAGCCTGATAGCAGTAGAGTCAGCGAAGATAGCGTCCAGAGCTGGAGAGGAGCAGAGCCGGAAAAGCACAGAGCAGCAAAAGAGCCAGAGCAAAGTTTACCAACTATTTTGTATCTTTCTTGACCCTGAGACATACAAACTGACCAATCAACATGTGACCACATCCTAAACCCCCCAAAGTCCACACGCCATGCAGGCCCTGATCTTATCAGTATCTGCCTTTAAAGTCAGTATGGACCTTCTTGGTGAAAAATACATGTTTTGCCATATAAACAAATGCATATGACAATTTTCATTCTTACACTGGCTCGAGTCGCGGCTAGATCAGTTGGCATTTCTGTGTGGAATTGCATGTTTTCCCCGTGTTGGCGTGGGTTTCCTCCGGGTGCTCCGGTTTCCCCCACAGTTCAAAGCCATGCGCTACAGCTGAATTGAATAAGATAAATTGTCCATAATGAATGTCTGTGAATAAGTGTGTATGGATGTTTTCCAGTACTGGGTTGCAGCTGGAAGGGCATCTGCTGTGTACAACATATGCTGGATAAGTTGGCGGTTCATTCCGCTGTGGCGACCCCAGATAATTAAAGGGAGTAAGCCGAAGGAAAATGAATGAAGATTAATCCAGTAAATCTTATTTCTTCCGTCCCTGCTGACGGGGTCAAAAGTAGCAATGTGCAATTTATGTTGAAAGTGAATTTATTTTGAAGTTGTTCTACATTTGTTCAAAATACCACCTGATATTGATAGACCACACTTATGAGTTAGTAACCACAGCAAAAATATATTTCTGTCTAAAACATTATCTTTAAAAAAGAGGCCTTTATGAAAAATGGTACTTTCGTCCCCACTCTCCCCCTATACTCAACTAAAAACTCACCTGTTCTGTTTATATGCGTAATGAACCACATATTTTAGAGAGGAGATTTTTTTATTCTTCAGTAGAACATTAAAGAAAATGTAAATGGATACTATAAAAAAAGAAAACATACACTGGTAAAACATGTTTTCTGTATTGTGGATGGCCTCACGGTGGCGCAGTGGGTAGCACAATCGCCTCACAGCAAGAAGGTCGCTGGTTCGAGCCTCGGCTGGGTCAGTTGGCATTTCTGTGTGGAGTTTGCATGTTCTCCCCATGTTAGCGTGGGTTTTCTCCGGGTGCTCCAATTTCCCCCACAAGTCCAAAGACATGCGCTCTAGGTGAATTGGGTAAGCTAAATTGTCCGTAGTGTATGTGTGTGAATGAGTGTGTGTGGATGTTTCCCAGTGATGGGTTGCGGCTGAAAGGGCATCCGCTGTGTAAAACATATGCTGGATAAGTTGGCGGTTCATTCCGCTGTGATGACCCCAGATTAATAAAGGGACTAAGCTGAAATGAAAATGAATGAATGTATTGTGGATTTGAGTGTATATTCTACCCTATGTTTATTATTTTAATGTTTTTGTCACTAAGAACTAAAGTCTACCAGAGTGCTAAATGTATGAGCTCACATTTAATTATCCTTCAGACGTCACTGGGTGGCTATTGTGTCTGGATAGTAAAATTATGTAAACTGTGGTTTCAAAAAATGAAGTTGGCTTATTCCATGCAGCTACAACCGTTATCAAATGCTCATAAAAGAGCGTATGAATGATGATGACGGAATTATCTGATCATAAGCAATGGTATGCATGTCCAGTGATGCTATAATAGGCCTCTTGTAAAAGTTATCGCCCCATTTTTGCATGCAGTCACTTAGATAGCAGACGAGCGGCCAGTGAAGTTTTGACAAACCTTGAACAAACAGATCAAAGAGTTAGCTTTGTGAATACAGTTACTGCAAGTCTTTCTGAACCTGCATGATAGTCTTTTTTTTCATTGGACACATTTACATTTAATCATTGCTGTCTGAAAGTTTGTGAAGCCTTGCAGAAGGAGAAAAAGTGAATAATTGTAACAAGAGATGTACAAAATGTGTGTATTTTTTTATTTTGTACAGTCCTGTCTCCTGAGTATGATATTTTACGTAAAAAATGTTTACATATAATTGAAGAGAAGCAATATGTCAAGAAGTGTATGATGTTCTGAATTGTGAAAACTTCCGAAGTAACAGAAGATACTTGCATCCTTCCCAAAAGACAAATTAAGTACAGTTTACCCTGATCTTCAAATTCCTGAAGTGTACACCCCCCGCCCCCCCATACCCCCAAACCCCCCCTCCACCCCCCGACTTTTTAACTGCAAAATGTTCATTAAGAGTTTCTGTATTTTGTGATTCACAAGTGTTTTTTTCATTTATTTACGGTTGTGAATTGCATTATGGGATGTTGATCTCTGCTCTGTCGACTTTTGATGTTGAATATTCAACTCTACAGTTTAACAAAGTGACTTTTATTGACATTTTAGTAGTAATAATAATGTAAATAATGTAATGTATAAGAAATAATATATAGAGGAATAAGAATAAGAGAAAATATACTCGCAGTTTATTAAAAGGGTTTTGTAGCGTGATATACAACACCAACCCAGACAATATATCAATTTAAACGATAAAAAATGACAATAAAAGTCCCTTTTTCAAACTTTTCAAGGTTAAAAGTTGTTGAAAAAAGGTCAACGTTAAGGACATGGATAGGAGAATTAGATAAATGCCAGAATAGTTGGCGGTTCATTCTGCTGGGCGACCTCTGAAATAGAGACTAAGTGAAATGAATGAAATTGGCCATTGTGTGTGTGTGTGTGTGTGTGTGTGTGTGTGTGTGTGTGTGTGTGTGTGCGCGCGCACTCAAAAAAAACTTTTTTGCTGCTTCTTTAAACTACTTATAATGAACTGAATCGACACAATTCTTGAGTTTCTTCAAGACAACTTAATTGTTTTATGCTTAAATTTGTAAAAACACTTCAGTTAACTTAATAGATTTGTGTTGACAACATGAAGGAATTGTGCACTGTAAAAAATGCTGGGTTCCACACAATCAATTTGTGTTGGGACAACAAGAAGGAATTAAGTTAGCTTATTAGTTTTTACAAATTTAAGTTGATTGAACATAAAATAATGAAGTTGTTCCAAAAACGGCTCAATATTTGTGTTGTTTCAGCTTATTTTAAGTAAATAGTTTGAACAAACAGCAAACGTCATTTTTTGAGTGTGTGGAACCCTGCATTTTTTGCGGCGTAGGTTTTCCCAGGAATTTGTGCATGCACTTTTTAACTCAGAACTGTTGACATGACTAAATTTTTATAATTATTTGCCTAGATCATTTACTTGATCATTTTAAGGCAACAGGTTTACTTATTTTAATATTTAAGCTTTATACAGTGTCAACTAATCACTTTATACAGCTTTATACCATATAGAAAAACATCAACAATCAAGAATCCAGCACAACAATCAAGCACGAGAGCAACTTTACTCAAATCATATATTAACAATAATAATAATTAAAAAAAAACCCAATCATTTTAACTATTGCTTTATCATTTTAAGCCTTGCTCTGCCAATTTGATTTCATAAAATGTTTTGCTGGAGCTATTTAAAAAAAAGTATTTTCCTTTTTGTTACTATTATTGATTAATGGACATTTATAAGTTTTAAGTATCCAAATGTATTTAAGAAAACTTCATATTCAAAAATACATCAAGCTTGCAGCCAATCACATGAGACCAGTGAGTTCTTAAAGCTCCCAGACTGAACCTTTGCGACTGAGGAAAGTGCTGTGTTCGACAGTTGTTTCCGGGTGTGCATCAGGATCCGTGAGGTATGCTCATCTTAACACTTGTAAAAATGATTATTATTATTTTTTAAATCAACATTTGACCATTTAGATATTCTTGTGTAAACGCATTCATTCCGCCTCTGTTCTGATTTTAAGAACTGCTTTTTATAGTCTTAATATAATCTGTATAATAAAATGCTATACTCAATTTTCCTTAGTGAAGAAGATGGGAGCTTCTGGGAAAATCTTGGTCCTCTTTGTCCTTCTGTGAGTATAAAAATGCAGTTTATTATCATTTTCTATTGGGTGGATTATTGGAGTTTTGATGCTTAAAAACGTTCTACTCATAAATCTGACTTGAATACTCAATTCAGAAGCTGCCATAAGCTCTGATTGCACACAAATTTCTCTTTAGATTATGCTTTTTTTTTTTTTTTTTTTAGAAATATTATTTCTTTAAGTTAAGTCTGTCATTTCCTATTGCAATTAATTATTCATTTGGCTGATAAATTTACCCCAAGCAACTTACAAACTATACTTTTTGGTGGTAAATGCATGAACGGTAACACTTTAGAATAATGGTCCATTAGTTAATGCAACTACTAACATTAAGGATGAATAATCTTGTAAAACATGAATTAATCATATAGTTCAACATTTAGGGCAACATGGTGGCTCAGTGGTTAGCACTGTCGCCTCACAGAAAGAAGGTCGCTGGTTCGAGTCCTGGCTGGATCAGTTGGCATTTCTGTGTTTAGTTTGCATGTTCTTCCCGTGTTGGCGTGGGTTTCCTCCGGGTGCTCAGGTTTCCCCCACAAGTCCAAAGACATGCAGTACAGGTGAATTGGGTAAGCGAAAAAATTGTCCGTAGTGTATGTGTGTGAATGAGTGTGTGTGGATGTTTCCCAGTGATGGGTTGCAGCTGGAAGGGCATCCGCTGCGTAAAACATATGCTGGATAAGTTGGCGGTTCATTCCGCTGTGGCGACCCCAGATTAATAAAGGGACTAAGCCGAAGGAAAATAAATGAATGAGTTCAACATTTACTAATGCATTATTAAAATCCAAAATTGTGGTGGTTAACATCAGTTAATGCACAGTGAGTGAACATGAACTAACGTTATTTAACCTAAATATCATTAACTAACATTAACAAATATGAATTAATACCATAATAAATGTATTACTAACTGTTTATTCATGTCATAAATACGTTAACTAATGGACCATTATTTTAGTGTTACAGCATGAACTTACCACTAACCTCAACCAGTTGGGCTAGTTTTAGTTGGGCTAACTTAGTGGGCTAAGTTAAGTTGTACTTCAACTACAGATGGGCTAATAATTATTACTATTATTTTTGCACCTGTGCATTGTTGTTTTCCACAGGCTGCACAAGAGTGTACAACAACATAATTTTAACGATCAGGAAACACTCTCTCTGCCTACAAGTTATAAAACTGACTGGATGAAAACTCTGGATGATAATAAGTTAATTTCTCACATCACTATTCCTGGCACTCATGACACCATGGCACTTCATGGAGGATCAGCAGCAGAATGTCAGTCGTGGTCACTGGAGAACCAGCTGCTCGCCGGCATACGTTACCTGGACTTGAGAGTGAAGGGGAATAACCTGAAAGTTGTGCATGGTGTGATTTCGCAACATACAACGTTTGCTAATGTTCTCAACATAGTTAAGGGTTTTTTGTCACAGCATAAATCAGAGGCAGTGTTGCTAAGAGTCAAGCACGAGTCAAAGGGCCCATTTCCAGATGATGTTGCAAATCAACTTAAAAATGATCCTGGTTGTTGGGTTAGTGATAAAATACCACAAATTAGAGAAGTAAGAGGAAAGATTGTTTTTGTCCAGAAAAATAACTTTAAACTGGGAATCCCTCTGTTAGAAACAGATAAAAGCGGTGACTATAAAGTAGGCAATGTTGGGAAAAAGAAAGATAAAATTATTGAGCATCTGAATGAGGCTTTAGAAGCTTGTAAAGTTAACATAGTGGTGTTAAACTATTCAAGCGGCACAGGCTGGCCTTTAGGTAGGTTAGATAGAACACCAAAAAACGTGGCCAAAAACATCAACCCTTGGCTATACAATAACCTTGAAGGCGCTTCTAAAGAGAACATCAAGCTTTGTTTTGGGGTTATAGCGATGGATTTTCCAGGCCTTGATTTGATTCAAGTGATCATTGGTTTTAATAAGTAGGTGTTTTACAAAAACATAACAGCTAATAAAATGTTATACTCTCTGTCATGTCAACGATAAAGCATTTCAATCATTCGCTTGTTGAGTACATATACATTGCTCAGCATATATGAGTACACCCCTCACAAATCCAGGCTTATTCTGATTATGTACCCTTATATACATTTGTGGAGAATGCCAAATACATCCCAGGAGCTATGTTTTTTTGCAGTTTTTGTTTACGCGAATCCGTTAGAGGCCGCTGTGTGCGCTTTTTGAGATCTCAAATTTCTCTCGCGAGTGCCATTCACGTCTGCTCTTCTCGCGTAAATCCACCAGAGGCCGCTGTCGACTGACTGACTGACTGACCCATCCTCCTCCTTCCCTAAACCCAACCGATAGTGTTTTCAAAAGCACTGATTGACCCGCCCACCGCCTTCCCTAAACCCAACCGTCAGTGTTTTGAAAAGCAATAAAAAAAAAAAAGCCCTCGCCTGATTTTTACCACGTTTTCAGATTTTACCACATTCTCACCCAGTTATTTACTTTTTTTTTTTGTCTTACCTGCTTCCCCCGTTTTCTGCCGGACTCGAACCCCATCGTCATAGTCAACTCCGCTCTGCATCTCAAATCCTCCGACGTACGCAACGAGCCACTGGACAAACTGGAAACAGCGAAACAGCCGTCCACATGGAGGTAATCGATTAGCTAAGAGTGAAAAGGCACTGCGTCATACCGTCCCGTAGCATTTGTTTTAAAGACGAAATGCAGCCATACGTTCCTGATTCGTGATCTCCAAAACTGTATATAGGGCTACGTTTTCAGAATGAGCCTATGTTGCACAAATCTATCTTTTAAATTCATATTTTCTATAGGATGCTTTACAATACGTGTGCATATACATTACATTTGTGAGTACTGAAGCCAAATCTGGAGCTACAGTAACTTATGACAACTGTCCAAAAATGAGTACACAAACACATTTATATATAAGCGAAAAATATTAAATAAATTTTTTTTTTTAATTTTTAAATTAAGAAAAACAAAAAATATAATAGTTAAAATGTTGTTGTTTGTCTTTTTTTTAAATAATATTTTCATTTGAATTAAAATGTGCTTTAATTCTAAAAATGTTTGATGATTAAACTCTTACTTTAATGAATTTCATTCATTCATTCATTTTTTTTTTCGGCTTAGTCCCTTTATTAATCTGGGGTCACCACAGCGGAATGAACCGCCAACTTATTGAGCATATGTTTTTATGCAGCGGATCCCCTTCCAGCTGCAACCCATCACTGGGAAAATATCCATGCACACTCATTCACACACATACACTACGGACAATTTAGCTTACCCAATTCACCTATAGCGCATGTCTTTGGAATTGTGGGGGAAACCGGAGCACCCAGAGGAAACCCACGCAAACCTGGGGGAGAACATGCAAACTCCACACAGAAATGCCAACTGGCCCAGCGACCTTCTTGCTGTGCCCCTTTAATGAATTTGTGTTTAATAAATCTGTTTTGTTCAAATGAACTAATTGTTTTTAACTATATTCACTAAGAAATGGATAAAAATAATAATTTTCATAATGGGGTGTATTTATGCTGAGCACTGTATATCTTATTTTTCTGGTTTGGGGTCTTTTTTCTTTTCTTGTCTTTAAACTATGTAATCTTGATGGCATCAGTTGAATAAATCATTCAAAATACGTGGAAGTGATGCTTTTATTCATGTAGTGTATGCATCCTTTTTAGTTGTGATGAAACCACTTTTGCGAATGTTTAATGAATATGTAAATTGTTATTGAATCCTCTTTGATTCATTCATTTTCCTTCGGCTTAGTCCCTTTATTTATTTGGGGTCGCTGCAGCGGAATGAACCAACAACTTATCCAGCATATGTTTTACGCAGCGGATGCCCTTCCAGACGCAACCCAGTACTGGGAAACAACCGTACACTCTTGCATTCACACACACACACTCATACACTATGGCCAATTTAGCTTATTCAATTCACCTATATCGCATGAGAAAACCCACGTCAAGACGGGGAGAACATGCAAACTCCAATTGAATGCCAACTGACATTGCCGGGACTCGAACCAGCGACCTTGCTGTGAGGGGATGGTGCTAACGACTAAGCCACCATGCCCACATTGATTAATTTTTATTATGATTAGGAGTTCGTCTACACACAGTAAATCTAAACTAAATTTGATTATTTTTTAATTATTCAATTAATGACAATATTATATATGTTTCTTTATTGACATCAGGCATACATTGAGTACCATGGAAAAGCTCATCACATCCAAAGGTTTTTAAAGCACAAAAACAGCTCTTTAGATTATTAAAATGTTTTTAATTTTAGGGAATAAACTACTGGCTTAAAGGTTACCTGAAGAACCAATCATTTGTCTGCCCCACCATTGCAAAAACTTACTTAAACTGATCTTAGTACAGCTAAAGTGACAGCACTCATTCATTTTCTTTATTAATCTGGGGTCGCCACAGCAGAATGAACTGCCAACTTATCCAGCATATGTTTTACGCAGCGGATGCCCTTCCAGTTGTAATCACTGGGAAACATTCATACACACTCATTCACACACATACATTTTGGCCAATTTACCAATTCACCTATACCGCATGTCTTTGGACTTGTGGGGGAAACCGGAGCGCCCGGAGGAAACCCACGCCAACACGGGGAGAACATGCAAACTCCACACAAATGACAACTGACCCAGCCGAGGCTCGAACCAGCTACTTTGCTTCGAGGCGATCGTGCTACCCACTGCGCCACCGTGACACCAGTGACAGCTTTTGCACCTTAATATCTAAGTGTATGTGACTGCAATGTAAGAAATAAAAACTTTACTGCATTCTCATTCTAATATATGAGTGATTGTTTCGTCCATTCAATGTTTATTGTTTTAGCATCAGCAATGCTTTTAGGATGTCACAGTAATTTGACTAATAATACGACTTGATAGGCTTCCACAAAAGGAAACTTTTAATTGCAAGGAAATTTTGCTTTGACCAAAGGGCACTTGACTTTGGACATAAGAGCAAAGTAGCAGGTGTTCAAGCATCGAAACGCCAAATGCTATAGTACAGGGACACCTGCTGGTCAACAAAGTGTAAATGCAACAAAAACTCAGGCTAAACATGCATTACAAATAGCGTTTGAACATACGCTGCGGTTCATTCAGAAGGGACATACTAGTCTAGTGCGAGCTTCAAAGGGATGAAGTGTGTAAGAGTACAAAAAAACTTTTCTTTGTAACGCACTTCTCAGTCATCCTAATGAGAAGATCGAGGATGTGTGCCTTCGTCGCACTTAGTGCACTAACTAATGCACACTTCGGGCGCATTAGTTGACAACCACAAAACGCGCTTGGAACGATGAACATTGTGCAGGATGTACCTTATTTATTTATTTATTTAGCCTATGTATGTATTTTGTATGTATGTATTTATTCATTTGTTTTTATTTATAACTTTATTCAGAAATATTACAGTATTTGGCAGAATTAAGAACAGAATTAAGCCCCCTCTTGCTGTCTGACAGACATTAGACTGAGGGACAGTATTTGCCTATAGAAAAATATTACAGTTACACTTATTGGTAAAGTCAAACCCAGAGCCTCCATTTGTCATTCTGTGACCCCAAACATTGCTCCAAACACTTCAACTGTTTTTTACTCGTTTTAAGACAGAACTACATCACAACCTTTATACATTAAAATAAAAAAATGAAACAAAACTAGAAACCTGTGTATTATTTTAAAGCCTTAAACATTCATTTTCGGGAGAAAATTGCTTTTATTTGAACGCAAATTTGAAAATTGCGTCGTCATTCATTTTCTTTTCGGCTTAGTCCCTTTATTAATCAGTGGTCGCCACAGCGGAATGAACCGCCAACTTATCCAGCACGTTTTACGCAGCGGATGCCATTCCAGGTGCAACCCATCACTGGGAAACACACATACACTCTCATTCACACGCATACACTACGGGCAAGTTAGCTTACCCAATTCACTTATAGCGCATGTCTTTGGATGTGGGGGAAACCGGAGCACCTGGAGGAAACCCACGCCAACACGGGGAGAACATGCAAACTCCACACAGAAATGCCAACTAACACAGCCGAGGCTCGAACCAGCGACTTCTTGCTGTGAGGCGACAGTGCTAACTACTGCTTATTTGATAAAAATGTTTTATTTTAAAGTATAAGCTATAACATGCAAATAGCTAACCTAATAGATATTTTTATTTCCAACTCTGATTCAACACGCTGACCTGTAGGTTTCAAACAAGCCTGAAGGACTCAATTAGTTTGATCAGGTGTGTTCAATTAGGCTAACTGTGTGCAGACTGCAGCCCTGTGAGTGAAAAGGGTTCATAACTGATTTGTCGATCTATAGAAAACATCAGAAGGAGAAGGTTAACTTCTTTGTTTGACAATCGTCGTAAAACCTCGTTAAAAGGTTCGTACTTCTTTCTATGCTACCTCTTACTCCGGGTGTTTCCAATACATTGCACGTTGGTTTGAATTGTGGTTGCTTGATGGTGTTTGCAATTTTTTTTACTTATTAAAATGTTGTCCTCATTGCTGTGAATGACAACCATGTTTTCAAAGGACTCCTGCTGTTTTAATCTGTTAATGGGCTATATGCACAGCACTTCCGGTGAAAGCTTTATGTGACTTTTCTATTTCATAAGGTTCGTTTTACAGCATCAATGTTGTAATGTCATTACAATGAAGTTAAATAGACTTAAGCATCCACTTGGTTGTTAAGGCATAAAAAAAGATGAAAAACGTTTAAACGCAGGTGTCATCATTAGCGCAGAGAAAATGAAAATACTGGTGTAAAATTAATATTCATATTTTAAAGACATGGTGCGGGGAAAATATAATTTAATGCAGTGCTTCTTGTTTGGTCCGATACTCTCTTTATTTTATTTTTTTTTATATCGTATCTCAGCCAGGCAGAAAAGATCGCTTTTTTTTTTTTTTTTTTTTTTTTTTTTTTTTTTTTAATAAAGAAATCGGATCTTAAACGCGGTGATTTTTGTATGGGTTGACGATTAACCGGAAGCCCTGGTGCTGGCTGACTGAAATTAAAAGTCCGTGTGCATATACCACATTAGCTCTATTAATTTTGCAGGCGTATGTACGAACTCTAAATCTCCTTACTACTCCACTTAAGGTCTCGTTTGCATTGCATGTCCAGATGCCAATTACATTTTTACTGTGTTTTTTTTTTTTTTTCTTCTGCCTGTATTGAATATTTATTCGTCCATTTACACGTGCTGTTTTCTATGCAATGCAGCCTAACGAGGTTTTTTTTTTTTTTTTTTTTTTTTTTTTTTTTTTGTTTAAATGCTGATAGCGGTGCTGCGATCTGCAGTTGCGTCTCGTCCTGCATCAGGAAGATTGAGGTATGTTTCTATTAATGCAGTTTTAATTTAAAATATTTTAAAAGCCATATAAAACCAGATGTTTTATTTCACCCTGTACTGATTTAAGAACCATTTTAAATTCTGTAGGCCTACTAATAAAATGTTTTATTCTGTGTTAAGCTTGGGCAATGGAGATGGGAGTTGCTGTTAAAGTTCTCTGTATCTTTGTGCTTCTGTAAGTATATTAAAACAAAACAGAATTAAGTCCCCTCTTGTTGTCTGACAGATATTAGACTGAGGGACAGCCCTAGTAAATGTGTAAAGGTATACATGCATGCATTATGCAAACACCGGTCAATCAAGCCTCTTCCTTTTTAACTAATAGTTACAGTATTTGACTATTACAGGGCAGCCCAAGTAAAATGCATGACGTTTAAATTTATATACTGTTTTATAAGCCTGCATTTTGTTAACAGTGTACTTTGTTGTTTTCCACAGGCTGCACAACAGCGTTCAACAAGTGTTCAATGATAAGGTGAATCTCAATCTTCCTGCAGATTATAACATTGGCTGGATGAGATCTCTGGATGATAATAAGTTAATCTCTGGCATCACAATTCCTGGCACTCATGCCAGCTTGGCTGTTCATGGAGGACCAGAAGCAGAATGCCAGTCATGGTCCCTGGAGAACCAGCTGAAGGCTGGCATACGCTACCTGGAATTGAGTGTGTCTGGAAGAGGCCTGAAAGTTGTGCATGGACTGTTTTCCCAATATACAACATTTGCTGATGTTCTGAACACGGTTAAGGATTTTTTGTCTATACATACGTCTGAGGCAGTGTTGGTCCGAGTCAAGCACGAGTCAAAAGACAAATTTCCAGTTAAGGTACTTAATCAACTTAAAAATGATCCTGGTTGTTGGGTTAGTGATAAAATACCTCATATTAAAGATGTGAGAGGAAAGATTGTTTTTGTCCAGAAAAACGACTTTAAATTGGGTTTTCCTGTGATAGAAACTGATGAAAAGGATGACTATAAAGTAAGTAATGTTGAATTTAAGGAAGCTAAAATTGCTAAGCATCTAAATGAGGCTTTAAAAGACTGTAAAATTGATATTGCTGTGCTGAGCTATTCAAGTGGCACAGGCTGGCCTGTGCTGAGATTAGACTACACCCCTAAAGTGGTAGCAAAAAAGATAAACCCTTGGCTATATGATTATCTCGGAGGCATTTCTAAACCGAATTCGAAACGTTGTTTTGGGATTCTAGCTGTGGACTTTCCAGGCTTTGCTTTGATACAGCGGATCATTGGTTTTAATTACTAGGGGTCTAAGAGCATTTGGTAATCACCTTTTGTTATGTCAGTGATCTAGCGTTGTTGAACAAAAGCATCTGTTGAATAAATATGTAAAAACCTGAGCTAGTGATTCTTTGGTCCATGATCATTTGTGCTGCTTTTTTTTTTTTTTTTTTTTTTTTTTTTTTTTTTTTTTTTTTTTTTTCCCCTTTCCCGTGTGTGTCCATGGTTGTAAAGGGTGCCTACTGGTCCTGTGAAGCTACATATTATAACCAAAATTAAATCAGTGTAATTATTGAAAATGATAATCTCCGTGATGGCTTTTCAGACTTATGTCATGTAAGAAATTTAAGCCTTTGTTCTAATATTTGAGATGTAACTTTTTTTTAAATTGTGTATAGTTGCCATCAGGAGAGAGTTGAACTTCATTTAGAACCTCACTTTTTATTTTTGTCCTCCTGATTGGGAAATTTAGTCAACTCTGTCATAGTTAATTTTCCACACTATTTCAGACATCTAAGAGCAAAGCAGAGCTGCTGAGAAATCCTGAGAGTAAGAATTAAAAAAAAAAAACTTATTTGCATTTAAAGTGAAAGATGATCCAGAAATAAACATTTATTCAGTCTCCAGCCGTCCAAGATGACTTCATTTTTAGCTAAACAATTGTATTAGTTTTAGAAACATTTCAGCTGCTTTTTTTTAAATTGGTCTTTAGCATCAGGGGCTTTCCTGATATGTAAATTTACTTTAAAACAATTATTATTTTATAATTATATGTAGAATTTATTTTTTTTATTTACTATTTAGATTTGATTTTACTTTATTTATTTTTTGTTTTTTTCTTTTATGGTGAATTTTAATTCTCCAACTCAAAGGGCACCTATGCTGAAAATCATCTTTTGTAAGCTGTTTGGACAATGTGTAGGTATAGTGTGTCCACAGTCCTATTGGGTTTAATATAGGATCCAAATCCCTCTCATTTTAAGGCCCACTGCAGCGTGAGGTAGGAGTGTGGTTTCCCCGTCCACCGATTTGATTGACAGCTGCAGATTAACATGTCTCCGTAGTAACGCTTATAATCATATCAACAAGACAGGATGTGCACAAAGCAACTGGGATTAAAAGGTCTGAGTTCCCTTTGATCAATCATCAAGTGTGATCAGGAATGAGTTTTACAAGTCTAAAACATTTTTAAATTGGTGCATGTTTGTAATCAATTACATCGATTTTTACCGTCTTTACTTGATCACCACAGCCGTATGTCAGTACAATTATAAAAGAAGACTCTTCAATCCGGGATTGTGGATGTTAAATCAGGTTTATTTTGTACATTAACATAACAGATGTCCATACAGCAGTGTATAATAACGTGTATCTTGTCACATTGGCTGTGCAAAAACAGTGCAAAGCTAAATGCATGCGCTGTGTGTGCGTGAACTTTGTAACGACATTGTGTGTGACTCGTTACAGAAAGACTTGAATTAACTCCACAACAAATACATCAAATAATCATTGGGAAAGTTCTTACTGTAGTATTTCTCACAAACGTTATGTGAGATCTGCTTCCATCATGTCTGTCACTGTGCTGTTTATGTGACGCAACCGAGGCAGAGATTGAGGCACACTCTGACAGGAACGGTGTGCGGGGAGAACTAGCATTAAAGGCACAGGCCACAAAAACAGCTACATAGTGTTCAAAGCAGAAAATTCCAATGTTCTGAAAGGTATAATAAATAATCTGATGGGTGTTTTGAGCTGAGACTTTGCAGACGCATTCTGCCATGGAAACACTTTTAATTGTAGTCTAAGTTAATTAATATATTGTTGTTGCATTTCAAATAACAGATTTTTAATTTGGGGGAAAACCTAAATAAATTATGATGTGGTCCATTAAAAATGAATTAAACTAAAAAGACTTTGTTTACAATAAACAATAACTGCACTGGAAAAATAAGTATAATTAACAGGCATTAAGGTCAGGTAAAAACAGCAGGTGGCAAAAAATGCAGTTATCAGGTGTGAGAGCTGACGTGAAACAAGTTAAAAGGTTTTTACCTGATTTACAAACAACCTTAAAGCCTCAGAAGAAAAACCAGGTTTGTATTTCCTGTGATGTAATCAAATGATGTAACTTGCTGCTGAACTATAGTAGGTTACTATGCATTGTTGGAGAAACCAATTTGCTGTTTCCCGAAATGTGTTGCAGAGTTTGAACCAATTTGGTATAAAAACTGTTGTCACACAAGTGGTGGAGTGATAACTTTAGTTAATTATTCATTCATTCATTTTCATTTCGGCTTAGTCCCTTTATTAATCTGG
>CAIGQW010055978.1:9697077-9741434 GCA_903798125.1 Danio choprae | reverse complement strand
ATTCATTCATTCATTTTCATTTCGGCTTAGTCCCTTTATTAATCTGGGGTCGCCACAGCGGAATCAACCGCCAACTTATCCAGCATATGTTTTACGCAGCGGATGCCCTTCCAGCTGCAACCCATCTCCGGGAAATATCCATACACACTCATACACTACGGACAATTTAGTCTATCCAATTCACCTGTACCGCATGTCTTTGGACTTGTGGGGGAAACCGGAGCACCCGGAGGAAACCCACGCCAACACAGGGAGAACATGCAAACTCCACACAGAAACGTCAACTGACCCAGCCGAGGCTCGAACCAGCGACTCCTTGCTGTGAGGCGAACGTGCTACCCACTGCGCCACTGTGAGGCCCTAGTTAATCATTTCCATTTTTAATATAATTTGAGTTATTAATTTGACATGAGTTACTTAAAGAGCATTTACAGTTTGTCTAAACAGCCTAAGCACATTTCTACTTGATAAAGTACACTGTAAAAAATTGGAAACGTAAACCCTTACAACTTTTCACAGCTAAACGAAGTGTCGCCTTCCTTCCCACCCCAACTTCTTTATTTAGTTTTACATTGTATGATTATCTAAAATAGTTTTAATAATAATTATTGAATAGCCAGATATTAACAATACATATGCTGATAAAGGTGAGAAAATATAATAATAATAAAATAAAATGTCAATCTTTTCAAAAGTGGTTCTTGTATTTTGAAATAAAGCTGGAAACCCTTGACCATTGACTTCCATGGAACTTGTTTTACTACCATGGAGGTAAATGGTTACAGGTTTTCAGCTTTCAACAGAATAAAGAAAACCATAAACATTTGGATTCACTTGACAGTGAGTACATTTTCATTTTGGGTGAACTATCCCTTTAAGAACTTTTCGTAAATACTATACCAATGTTTCGTTCTGTGCTATCCTCAGACAAAGAAGAAGATGGGAGTTCCTGTGACACTCTATAGGGGTTTCGGGTGGTCGTCGCGGACACCGGCCTGACAACTCTGCCGCCCAGATCGCCTCTAGGGACGCGCTGGCCCTGCTGGACTCGAAGAACGAGTATAATTGACATGCATTAGGTCAGCACATGGCAAAAATGCACAGTTCGTACCTGATTTACAAACCGCCTTAAAGCTTCAGAAGAAGAAGAGGACTCTTACCTGGTTTTCCAACCACTATAAAGCGTCAAAGGAAGAAGAAGAAGAAGAAGAAGGTTTGTACGTCTTTCTCTATGATTTCTTGCTCTCATTTGTGTTTACCAAAAACAATGTACCAAAACAACTCGCTACCTGAGCTGCCATAGTACGATTGTTGAAGAAACTATCTAGTTATTACTGTTTCCCCAACAGAGTTTTAACCATGTACGTATAAGAACTATCGTGTGATAACATTAGCTAATTATGTTTTTATTTATTTTTTTTGAGTGGTGAATTTGGCATCAGTTACTTTTTAAAGAACATTTACTGTTTACGTTACAGCCCAATCGCGTTTTTTTACATAATAAAAGTACACTGTCAAAAGTGAAAACCTTACAGTAAATCTTACTACAGCTATTTTTCCAACTTTATTCAATACAGTTTTACGGTGTATGATTATCCATATTTGGCAATGAATTCATCTAAAAGATTTAATAATAATTATTATTAAGTCTTATTATTTAATATAACCCTTAAGAGACCATAGAAGGGTTAAATTTATTATTTTTGGTTTGCTTGGTTTGGTCTTGCAAAATCTGAGGTTTTTCCATCATTACACTCTCTCAAACTCTTATTTTTCGTTCTTTACTCTACACTTGTATAAATGTGTTTGTGTTAGATGTTAGATTAGTCAAAGTCTCATTTTGTATAAAGAAAGGTGCCTGTACATGTTTATGAATCTAATGTCTTAAACTTCGATCTTGCTACCCTGCTTAAACATAAATGGGTTTTTATTTTTGATAGCAATAGCTGTAATTGAAGTCAACTGTCCGTTTGAACAATCGCTGGATGATTCATTTGTTTGGATTTGAAGAGTCGATTCTTTTGAAGCCCAGTTCAAATGAATCTTCAATTCCCTTTGAGCTAATTCGCTACACTTGTAAATTTTTTTCTCTATTTAAAAACAATACTGTAGCGAAAGATTACTTCATTTATGTCAGATTGTATGTTTTCTTGCACAGCTGGATGTTGGACTCATGAAAAATATGTTATAGCATTGGCTAAAACCGGTTATCTGAAGTCACACCAAAGCGACAGCCAACAGAAGATTCTGCTTGGTCGTAAAGCCTTTTTGGATGGGTTATTTTCACTATTTATTATGGCATAGCAGTCAAAATAGGACAGATTAGCTCATGTATGGGACTAATTCTGGACCTTTGTTAGTGAGAGGTGGGTGTTTCGAACCACCCGGAACCCCCTTTGGCTACGGGCCTGTAATTATCAGTCACACACTGAGTAAAGAAATTTTAAGAACCAGATAAACTGGAAACTGGATAATTCCGCCAAAACTTAACATTCTGTAATCACTTACACACCCTTTACTTGTTTCAATCCAGTTTGAGCTTCTGTTTTGAAGAAAGCTGGAAACCTGTAACCATTGACTTTCATAGAACTTGTAAATAAATGGTTCCAGGTTTTCAGCTTTCTTTAAAATATCTTCTTTAGTGTTCAACAGAATAAATAAAATCATAAATATTCGGAACCACTTGACAGAGTAAATGGTGATTGAAATCTTTTATTATTGGGGTGAACTATCCCTTTAAGAACTCTTTGTAAATACTATATTAATGGTTCATTCTGTGTTATCCTCAGACAGTGAAGAAGATGGGAGTTCCTGTGAATGTTCTCTGTGTCTTCATGCTTCTGTAAGTATACAAAACCGCATTAATGCATTTTATTTGTCAAACTTAGGTGGATTATTTGAGTTTGGCTGAAAAAAACCCCCCTGACGCATTTCTTCTCCTTGTTTATCTGACACAATATTAATTAGTTTTGCAATTCAAGTAAACCATATATCACTTATTTTAACAGTCCTTAAAAAAAAAAAAAAAAAAGATTCTTTATTGGCATCAAAATTTATCAGTGTTACGCACAATATTGTGGACAATCCAGCCTCTTTTCTTTGACTAATAGTTACAGTATTTGACCGTTAGAGGGCAGCCTAAGTGAAATGCATATTCTTTAAATTATATACCAGCACTTCTGTTTATTCTACCACTGTTTATTCTACCAGTTGGGCTAAAGCTACACTGTTTAATAAACCTGCATTTTATGTTAACAATATACTTCACTGTTGTTTTCCACAGGCTGCACAAGAGCGTTCATAGCCTGTTTAATGGTGAGGCGACACTCAATCTCCCTGCAAATTATGAAATCAGCTGGATGGAAACTCTGGATGATAATAAGTTAATTTCTGAAGTCACTATTCCTGGCACTCATGACACCATGGCTCTTCATGGAACCCCAGCAGCAGAATGTCAGTCATGGTCACTGGAGAACCAGCTGAATGCCGGCATACGCTACCTGGACTTAAGAGTGAATGGGAATGACCTGAAACTTGTGCATGGTGTGATTTCGCAACATACAACATTCTCTGATGCCATCAACACCATTAAGATTTTTCTGTCTCAATATAAAACAGAGGCAGTGTTGGTCCGAGTCAAGCACGAGTCAAAGGGCCCATTTCCAGCAAATGTTCTAAATCAGCTTAAAAATGATCCTGGTTGTTGGGTTAGTGATAACATACCACAAATTAGAGAAGTGAGAGGAAAGATTGTTTTTGTTCAGAAAAACAGCTTTAAACTGGGAATCCCTCTGTCTGAAACTGATGAAAAGGATGACTATAAAGCAGGTAATGTCGGAGTTAAGGAAGCTGAAGTTACTGAGCCTCTGAATGAGGCTTTAAAAGACTGTACAGCTGATATTGTTGTGCTAAACTATTTAAGCAGCACAGGCTGGCCTCTACTGAGACTAGACAAAAGTCGAAGAAGTATGACCAATGAAGAAAACAGTTGGCTGTATAGAAGAAGCTTGTCTCCACCAGATTCGAATCCTTGTTTTGGGATTATAGCCATGGACTGTCCAGGCTTTGATTTGATACAACGGATCATTGGTTTTAATTACTAGGTGTTTAATTGCATTTAATCACTATGTGTGACGTGTTTGTCATGTCAGTGATAAAGCGTTGCAATAAATTGCCTTGTTTAACTCCAGTTTTCCAGTTTTGAACAAAAGCAGCTCACTTGAATAAAATATATATAAAAACTTTTTGTGATTTCTTTTATTTGGCGAATGACAACTATCCATACTTTCATGGTTACAGTCTGCATCATTTTAAATAGACAAGCTTTTTTTTGTCAAATAACATGCGCACGCACACATACATATACATGTTGTTTTTTTTTCTCCCACTGATCTCAGTACAGCACACTCTCAAAAATAAATATACAAAAGGAGTCATTGAGATGGTCCTGTAAAGCTGCTAGTACAAAGTCGTGGCCAAATGTTTTGAGAATGACACAAATATTAGTTTTGACCAAGTTTGCTGCTAAACTGCTTTTAGATCTTTGTTTCAGTTGTTTCTGTGATGTACTGAAAAATAATTACAAGCACTTTCAAACAATTACATGACGTTTCAAACAATTACATGACATTTATGCAAAGAGTCAGTATTTGCAGTGTTGGCCCTTCTTTTTCAGGACCTCTGCAATTCGACTGGTCATGCTCTCAATCAACTTTTGGGCCAAATCCTAACTGTTAGCAACCCATTCTTTCATAATCACTTCTTAGAGTTTGTCAGAATTAGTGGGTTTTTGTTTGTCCACTCGCCTCTTGAGGATTGACCACAAGTTCTCAATGGGATTAAGTTCTGAGGAGTTCCCAGGCCATGGACCCAAAATTTCAACATTTTAGTCTCAGAGCCACTTAGATATTACTTTTGCCTTATGGCACGTGCTCCATCGTGCTGGAAAATGCATTGTTCTTCACCAAACTGTTGTTGGATTGTTGGAAGAAGTTGCTGTTGGAGGATGTTTTGGTACCATTCTTTATTCATGGCTGTGTTTTTGGGCAAAATTGTGAGTGAGCCCGCTCCCTTGGATGAGAAGCAGCCCCACATATGAATGGTCTCAGGATGCTTTACTGTTGGCATGACACAGGACTGATGGTAGCGCTCACCTTTTCTTTTCGGGACAAGCCTTTTTCCAGATGCCCCAAACAATCGGAAAGGGGCTTTATTCTTTATTCTTCTTTGCTGCCCTTCTTGACACCAGGCCATCTTCCAAAAGTTTTTGCCTCATTGTGCATGCAGATGCGCTCACACCTGCCTGCTGCCATTCCTGAGCAAGCTCTGCACTGGTGGCACTTTGATCCCACAGCTGAATCCTCTTTAGGAGACGATCCTGGCGCTTGCTGGACTTTCTTGGATCCCCTGAAGCCTTCTTCACAAGAATTGAACCTCTTTCCTTGAAATTCTTGATCCTATAAATTGTTGATTTAGGTGCAATCTTAGTAGCCACAATATCATTGCCTGTGAAGCCATTTATATGCAACGCAGTGATGGCTGCATGCGTTTCTTTGCAGGTCACCATGGTTAACAATGGAAGAACAATGATTTCAAGCATCACCCTCCTTTTAACATGTCAAGTCTGCCATTCTAACCCAATCAGCCTGACATAATAATCTTCAGCCTCGTGCTCGTCAGCATTCTCACCTGAGTTAACGAGACGATTACTGAAATGATTACTGAAATGATCTCAGCAGCTCCTTGCAATGAAATGCAGTGGAACGTTTCCTGAAGTACATGCAAATTGCTATTATAAAAACTTAAGCAGCAACTTTTCCAATTGCCAATATTTATGTAATTCTCAAAACTTTAGGCCACGACTGTATATTTGACTTCCTGATTGGGGAAATTTGATTCAATCTGAATCTGCTATTTTAGACATCTAAGACCAAAGTAGATCTGCTGAGAAATCCTGACACTGAGAGTAAATCCAAACACTTACTTACATTTAAAGTGAAAGGTGATCAAGAAATGAACATTTATTCACTCTCAGGCCATCCAAGATGACTTCATTTTTTTTTATTTTAGCTAAACTACTTTTAGAAGAAATAAAGGGGAATGTTTGAACTGCTTTCTGGGATGTTTTTAGCATCAGGGGCTTTCCTGATGTACTTACAAATGTATTCTATTGCATATAAACTCAAGAACAGTGTTACTTCAGAATTATTTGTAGATATTTTTATAGAGTTTTTTTGTTTACTATTTAGATTTTTTATTTCAGGTTTAGTTTTATTAATTAATTTATTTTTAGTTTTTTCTCTTTTATGGGGAAGTAATTTTAATGATTTAACATAAGCTTATTGCACTTTCCAAGACAGCGCTTCTAATTGTCATCTAGTTTTTAATTACTGTTGCTGCATATCATTTGATTTAAGCTTTACTTCAAATGACACAATTTAAATTAGATTTTTAATATATATGATCACACCTTCATGAGTTATGATATTGCCCATTAAAATAAATAAAAGAAACTAAATAAAAAGGTGTTTAAAATGAACGGTAACTGGACTGGAAGAACGAGTATAATTAACGAGCATTAAGGTCAAGAGAAGACAGCTAACAGTTATTAGGTGTGGCAGCTGACGCGAAACGACGAGTTTAAAGGTTCGTACCTGATTTACAACCCGCCTTAAAGCCCCAGAAGAAGAAGAGGAAGAAGACGACTCTTACCTGTTTTGCCAACCGCTATAAAGCTTCAAAAGAGAAGAAGGTTTGTACGTCTTGCACTCGGGTGTGTTTATCAAAAACGATGTAACACGCTGCTGAACTGCCATATTCATTATTGAAGAAACTATCTAGTTACTGTTTCCCGAACTGTGTTGCAGAGTTTTAACCACGTTGGTAAGAACTGTTTTGTCACGCAGGTGGTGGAGTGAAGACTTTAGGAAATGGTTTATACTTTTTATTACATTTTTGAGAGTGGTGAATCTGGCATCAGTTACTTAAAGAACGTTTACAGCATGTTTTTACACTATAAACACTGTAAAGAATTTGCTAATTTGTTACAGCTGATAGATTAAAGTTTTTTTCATTACAGTTTTACATTGTATGATTATCAATATTTGGCAATGAATTAATAAAAAAAACCTTTTTATTAATAATTACAAAAAAGTTATTAACATAATAAAGATGAGAACGTGTCAGAACAATGCCTATATCATACCATAATAATAATAAAATGGCAGAAATCTTTCCAAAAGTGGTTTGGACATGGCAAACAGCCTAAATGAATGTCTGGGTTGTTTTAGAACTGTGTAACGCAGGCAGAACATTTGAGCTAATTAAACATTTTTAAATATAAAATGTCATTATTGCTGTAAATAATGAATATGGCATTGTAGGACTGCTTCTCTGTTTTATAATGAAGGGCTTGATTTTGGGTTTGCTGTGGATGGTAGTAAACAAGACTTAATCTTAAGCAAATTTTAAGCAGAGGTGCCCAAACCCGGTTTTGGAGGACCGATGTCCTGCAGAGTTTAGTTCCAACCCCAATTAGACACACCTGAACCAGCTAATCAAGCTCTTTCCAGGTATACGAGAAACTTCCAGGAATTTTGGTGTGATCTATTTTTTATTTTGTTAAACAGAGTATGAATATTGAATTGGAATTCAAAGAAAAAGATGTTTTATTTTTTATAAGAATGCTGCTGATTTAAAACATTTGGTATATTGTTAATTTGCTCATTATATATGGAATTTTTTTTTTTATTCATAAACATAAATGGGCAGTGAAAACCTAATTTTCATTCGTTCATTTTCTTTCGGCTTAGTCCCTTTATTAATCTGGGGTCGCCACAGCGGAATGAACCGCCAACTTATCCAGCATATGTTTTTCGCAATGGATGCCCTTCCAACTGCAACCCATCACGGGGAAACACTACAGACAATTTAGCTTATTCAATTCACCTGTACCGCATGTCTTTGGACTTGTGGGGGAAACCGGAGCACCCAGAGGAAACCCACTTGAACACAGGGAGAACATGCAAACTCCACACAGAAATACCAACTGACACAGCCAAGGCTCGAACCAGCAACCTTCTTGCTGTGAGGCGATTGTGCTACTCACTGAGCGACCTCATTGCCCATATTGTATTTATTCTGTTCTAAAATTGCAATAATAAAAAAAGAAACTTCCAGGAAGGTGTGTTGAAGGAAGCTGGAGCTATGCTGGACACCACCCCTCTAGGACCAAGATTGAGCATGCCTGATTTATGCTATCCCTTTAAGAACTCTTTGTAAATACGATACCACTGTTTTATTCTGTGTTATCCTCAGACAGTGAAGAAGATGGGAGTTCCTGTGAAAATTCTCTGTGTCTTCATGCTTCTGTGAGTTTACAAAACCACATTAATGCATTTTTACTTGTCAAAATTAGGTGGGTTATTTTGAGTTGGATGAAAAAAATCTTCTCCCACTTCAAATCTGACACTATTAATTAGTTTTGCTTTTAAGTAAACCATATCTCACTTATTTTAACAGGTCTAAAGATTCTAAAGAAAAAAATAAAGATTCTTTATTGACATCAACATTTATCAATGTTACACATAATATTTTGGTCAACCAAGCCTCTTCTCTTTGACTAATAGTTACAGTATTTGACTATTAGAGGTCAGCTCTACTAAAATCAACACAGGCTCATTGCCCAGAGATACAATTATGTGCCTCGGAGTGCATAATGGCTGCATTTTGTGTGTAAAACATATACCGCCCACCGATTACCTCCATATGGACTCCTTTTCCAGTGTGACTGGTTTGCTCTGTATCGAACTGCATCAGACTTTTGAGGTGGAGCGAATGAGTGTGGTGAAGTTCGGTTCCAAAATACAGGTAAAATTTTCTTTTGAAAACACTATTGGTTGGGTTTAGGGAAGGTGGGTCAGTTGATATCAAGCAAATATATAATATGCACTATAAGCCAACCGGCCTCTTTCACAGACACATGCCAGAAGCACATTGAGATGGGCACAAATGTACACAGCGGCCTTTGGATGGATTTACAAGAAATGGCATGTATGAGCAGACATGCTCCAGTAACATATTTGAAGACAGGATACATATTTCTCGGTTCTCAAAAATGTTTTCCTGGGCACATGATTCCAATGAGCCTGGATTGACTACAATGCATGTCCTGTAAATTAAACCAGCACTACTTTGTATTCTACCAGCTAAAACACTGTTTTATAAACCTTCATTTTATGTTAACAATGTACTTCATTGTTGTTTTCCACAGGCTGGACAACAGCGTTCAACAACAAGTGTTTAATGATGAGGCGACACTCGATCTCCCTGCAAATTATAAAATCGGCTGGATGGAAACTCTGGATGATAATAAGCTAATTTCTCATATCAATATTCCTGGCACTCATGACACCATGGCTCTTCATGGAGGACCAGCAGCAGAATGTCAGTCATGGTCACTGGAGAACCAGCTGAATGCCGGCATACGCTACCTGGACTTAAGAGTGAAGGGGAATGACCTGAAACTTGTGCATGGTGTGATTTCGCAACATACAACATTCTCTGATGCCATCAACACCATTAAGATTTTTCTGTCTCATTATAAAACAGAGGCAGTGTTGGTCCGAGTCAAGCACGAGTCAAAGGGACCATTTCCAGCAAATGTTCTAAATCAGCTTAAAAATGATCCTGGTTGTTGGGTTAGTGATAACATACCACAAATGAAAGATGTAAGAGGAAAGATTGTTTTTGTTCAGAAAAACAGCTTTAAACTGGGAATCCCTCTGTTAGAAACTGATGAAAAGGATGACTATAAAGTAAGTAATGTCAAAATTAAGGAAGCTGAAATTACTGAGCATCTGAATGAGGCTTTAAAAGACTATAAAGCTGATATTGTTGTGCTAAACTATTCAAGCGGCACAGGCTGGCCTCTACTGAGATTAGACAACACCCCAAAAAAAGTGGCAAAAGAAATCAACCCTTGGTTATATAATCATCTCCAAGGCTTTTCTGAACAGAAGCCAAAGCGTTGTTTTGGGATTATAGCGATGGACTTCCCAGGCTTTGATCTGATACAACTGCTCATTGGTTTTAATAAGTAGGTGTTTAACCTTTTTCATTGCAGCGCATTTGTTCACCAAGCAATCACTTTGTGTGAAAGAAGTTTGTGTTTTCTGTTACACCAACGATAAAGCCTTGTAATCATTGCTTAATTTTCTTTCTTCCCCCTCTGGTTCAGGATACAATGATAATTGGTTAGCATAATATCTTTGTATAACACAGTCCCTATCCTGCCGTCCAAAGCCACTCCTCCTGAAACACGAACGCGCGTGCCTTAAGGATGACAGCAGACAACCCACTAGATCATGTCATTCGCCAGTTAGAAAACCTTATAGTACTTTATAATACTACAATTCGGAACGAAAAACTGTATTATATCTAGCACATTTTCAGTTGTGTAGCAAGCAAAACTTGTCATAATGTGCAATATTTCATGCGTGCAAGGATCGCTGGTCTCACTCTCTTACACGCTGTCCTAAAGCGAATACTGTATGCTTAGTGGTTGGCCGGTGGGATGCAGGAATTACACTTATTACTAAGCCATACTTACATGCTGTTTCAGACCGAATATTCAAGGTAGCATGTTAACACAATATAGGGAGTGTGTCACAGGTTGTCATTGTTCAAAAATGAACCAATGTAAATATAAAACCTCAGTAAACTTCACCTAAGTAAAGCAGGCTAGGCGGAATAGCACTGTTTACTTATGTTTTGTTGTTAAACTAAATAAAAATCTACATTACCGATCCTGTTAAAGGTCCCTTATGAAAATTAAAATAGTCAAATCAATCATTCGCCGGAAGATTTCAGTGGCTGAACAACACTTCTGTGCATATAACCCATTCGTAACACAACACAATCTACATCAGCTCTGCGTGACTAAAATACTTTTAAAATTTTTTGGTGCAAACCAAGCAGCTGTAAAAGTGTAATTTGTTGTTGTAAAGAATAGCCACAAATGTGTATCAATAAATTTGTACTCGCAGAGCAAATTTGCAAATGTGGAGGTATTTTTGTCTCCAAAAAAACACAACACAACATCCGAGATCAAAGAAATTCAGTCAATCAGAAGAGGCTTCGTTGTTTAGCCACAGAAAGAGCCTGCGACAGAACGAGCGGGGAAACGATGACATTCTGAAAGCAGCAGTCCAGTAAAGGTACGTTTTACGAAAGGTAAAGTGGCTTACCCTAATGTGAAGTTTGCTATTCAGCCTTCTCATATAATACGACCCTGCAAATTAAACTATTTAATTCATTTATTTCTTTTAGAAAAATGTCAGACCAGAGTGCATCTTCACAGGTGAGCAAAACCAATGCTACCATGTTTTTATGATTAATTTTACACTCGAAAAAAATTATGATTTTACTAAACATTTCAGCCTTGAATGCATTGCTAGCCCACCCCAACACGTTCAATAATAATGATAAATGCGAACACTTAACTATATATGTAAATCTACATGAATAGTCAATAGACAAATGTATCCAAGGTGAGAACGTCTTGATTTTCTGTTAAACAATGGAAATGCACATTATTGAAAGTATTATCATTGTTTATTGAAAACAAACAGAAACATTAATGTATTATTAAAAGAATGAATATGAGTAATCATGACAAATAAATACAAGTCAACAACACATGAAACCAAGTTTTATTCTAACAGAGATGTATTAAAGACAGAAGCCCATGTTCTGCTGTATCTCCACACAGCTGGGCCAGTTCTGCTGATGATCAGAGGGACTTCGCCATCATCATATCCCTCACTGCTGCAGTCAGACTGGAACAGGACAGGGATACATGGCAGTCCATGCCCGGGATACCGGTGATGAAGAGACCACAGCATGGTCAACATCTGGCCCAGATGAGGACACAAGGGCGAGTGGACTGATGCATGGTCTCGTTCACTGCACTAGAACAGGATTGCCTAAACACAGTTCTGAACTGCCGCTGTCTTGCAGAGGGACACCAGCCCTCCAGGACTGAGTTTGGGCACATCTGCACTACAGCATTTCCAGGATGCTGCTGTGGACTTCTTTACCCTCACCACACACACCAATCTGCAGATATTTCAGATCATACAAAACATAAAAAAAACCATTCAAAAACAAAGTCATTTACTTCACAATGTGTGATTTGATTTCTGTAGTGCAAGTAATAAAATTATCTTACCTCTTATTTTGGATTATTTTTCCACATATGTCTTAGCTCCCTTGCCTTACAGGTCCAGCTCCATCCCAACAGCTCTGCAGAAAAAGCACACAAATCAGCAATCAGAAAGCTGATGTAATCGCTGTTTGAAAATACCATAACTAATAATAAATGTTTGTGCTTAGAAAAAAATCAATCAAACGTCCTTCAGTACATGCATTCAGCTCTCTTTGCGTGAATACACATTCTAATCTTAGTAGCATTTATTTATCCCAAAAGCAGCTTTTGCAAGAGTGAAAGCAGAGACACCAGATACAATATTATATTAAACATAAATGATTTAACTCAATTTAATCACTTATTATTATATAAATTATTATTTTATATTAAGATCTAGCTCAGGGGATTAAACTGTACACATGCTACACGTAGCCTATTTATTTTATTATTTAAAATTGTATACAACATTTACTTTTTAGTCTGTTACTGGTAGCATCAATGGTAGGCCTACTGTAGAAATATAATTTCTGCAGGAACATTACTGTTTATCAACGCTGCAGTAAATTAGCTCCTCCTTATAACGGGAAATGCTGCCTTCCGGACAAATGTCGGGAAGTTGGTACCTTCTTTTTGGTTTAAAAGAGCCGGTTCACAAATTTGATTCACTGAATCCATTGCGTCATCGCGTAAATTCAGTCATTTACAACCCTAAAAATGGTTTGTATTTACTTTAAACAGCGTGACAATGTATTTAAATCTGTGTTTTAAAAAAGCAACAATCTGCCTTTATTAGGTGGTCGACTGTCTGTATAAAACGCTGTGATGCAGTCTGTGACGATGCAGTCTGTGAACAGATTCAGAAGATTTGTTTAAAGTAACCGACTCAACTGAACGATTCATTCACAAACATCGCCATTTGCCTATTATTCGTAACAAGAAGTTTGTTGTCGAACTCTGAGGTTAAACTTGAACAAAGTTTCGAAATTTCCCAAAATTCCTGTGAGGATTAGTACCACGGTAGGTTTGAGTTGCTTTTTGAAAGCTTTTTGAAATGTATAAGTATGGTATTGAACATTTATGAATTCGTTGTCACGTTGTTAGATTGTTTTGCTACATGTATTATCAATACCGTTACCGTGCCGATTAGCAAATGCATTACAGAATGTCTTCGTGAAAGAGAAGTAGACGGATAAACATTGTCTTAACTATAGTTTTTTTATTAGGATTTCTGGTTTATTGTGTATGGGTTTGAGCAAAGATAAACATTGTCTTAACTATAGTTTTTTATTAGGATTTCTGGTTTGTTGTGTATGGGTTTGAGCAAAATGTCAATACTTTTTTGTGCAACATTTATTGCAAAGGTAAAATAAAATGTTTTAAAGCACTTCCTCTTAAAGTAACAGTAAGGTTCCATATAAACAGACATGTTAATGTTAATAACATTAATTTTTAGACAACACAATACCAATGTTTTAACCTGTGAATGGTTAAGAAATCAATATTTTGTTGAATACCCCTGATTCACATTTGTTATTTTGACTAATTTTCATTAAGAAAATAAAGCTTTAAATGACAATATTCTAATTTAATATTTGGCAGAAATGTGATCAAGCCTTTTATAGAATAAAACAAATATTAACATTTCAATTAAATCCTAATTAATACCTAATAAATCCAGAGAAAATGGTTGTTTTTTTCATGTGATCTCACTGATATATATCATTAGTGTATATAAAATAAGCATCTTTGCATATAAGGGTTAAGTAAGCACATTGTAAAATATGTCTGCTTCAGTCAGTTCTTTAAATGTGTAAATGAATAGATTAAAACTGAAGCCTATGTTGCCAACTAGGGTTGTTCCAATATCGATACTAGTATCCAAAATACTAGCGATACAGCAAAAATTCTGGCATCGATATTGGAGAGTATTTAAAACAATAAACCGATCCGATACCATCTTTTTAAACACGCCGCTAGCTTTGCTTAACACTCAGGTATATCTCAGGTATCGGAATCAGGAAGGGAAAAAGTTATCAGAACATCCCTAGAACTTGCTCCTTTATGTTATTGTGTAACTAAACTTTTTTCTTTTTGTTGAACTAAGCAGAAAACATGGTCAATAAGGGGGCATTTTGGAGAACAAGCTTTGTTTTTTGCTTTGATTTATTGAATTAATGTATTTATCATATAGCTGTACATCCAATATTGCATATAGTAATATTCCTGGTCATACATTTGACAACTTCCTATTTTAAAAATTCCTTTATTTCCTTTATATCTGTTTAAATTCCTGTATTATCTGTGTTTTTGTCCTGTCACTATCATTCTTTTACACTGTGGAAACATCTATCGCAAAAACATCTTCCTTGCGTAAGCAAACCTGGCATTAAAAGCTCTTTCTGATTCTGATCATGTACTAGAATGATCATTTCTTTGTGTTTTATACAGCAGGTTTGGTCTTCATCAGTTGCTTTAAGGTTGAAGTGCATCGTTTCCACCTGCAGCATGTCTCTAACACTGGCTCAGGGTGAAGGCATCTCGGTCATCACCATCACCTCAAACCCGAAGAGCAAATGGCCCATTCTGTGCCAGATTCTGGGCACATTATGCTACACTCCAGTATATTCTGTGTCTCAGGGTATGAAGGAGAAGCTGAAGAGCATCCACACTGCTCTTGGGGTGAATTAAACCACTGTCTTTTTATTGTCTTTCAGTTTAAATTCTTTTACAATGTAAGATGCATTATCAGTTTTAAGGCGTGCAAGCAAAAATCTGTTGTTTTTTTTATTCCATAGACTATGCAGATAATTTATGGAGTCGTTAGCATTGTGTTGGGGGTTCTGATGCGCAGATCTTGGTATTGGAACAACATTACTGATTCTGGAGTTGCTTTTTGGGTCGGTGGTATGGTAAGAATGATCTTATTCTTCTCCTTTCCAAATCATTTCATGTGTAGTAATTTGACTCAGTATGTTCACAAAATAGATGCCTATTCTAAGAAATAATATTCAACTCAATTCATTTTGTTTTAATATTAACATTTGCGTATTTAATTGTGAGCAATTATAATTTTTTTTGAAAAGCATTTGATTTAATTATATTTGATTTCAATAAAAGCATTTGATACTTTATTGCACCTTACAGCAAAATTATTAGCCCTGCATTGAAATTAATTATTTTTCAAATATTTATGAAGTGATGTTTAACAGAGCAATGGATTTTCTTACAGTATTTCCTATTAGGGCTGGGTGATACAGCAAAAAAAGGATCATTATATAATGTTTCATATCATTCGATATCGATAATTATTTAATATGTTTTAACAATCCATTTTGAAATAAATTTGATTTTTACATTTTTTTATTTAACCACTTTATTTTAATTTACCAACATTACTAAGACAAATAGTTTTAATAGTCCAAAAAAAAACTAAACAAATGTTTATTGTCTCTTATGTCTTATAATAAAATAAACATTAAGTGTAAAAGAGGCTCAAACTAAATAATATGTTACAAGATGTCAATAATAATGATACAGTAAACCTCAAACTCTGTAAACAAAAATTATGATCATCAAATCTGAGCTTTCAATTCAAGAAACCAACCATCATTATTCAAATACATATTGGAACAAATTGTGAGCGAGAAAGACAAGTTGGTTAACTCTCTGGTTTTAATGCTGCCAGAGTACATGTGATTACATTACCCCCTATGTTAAAAATTTTTTCAGATGGGGTGCTAGTGGCTGGAAATGGGATGCACAAGAAAAGAAACCAAAAAGCCACTCTGGCGACCTGACACATTTAAAAAAAAAATTTCCAATCTTCTTACTACTGCTGTTATTCTGACCTGAGGTCGCGATGACGAAACCCAAGCCGAGTCCGTTCACGTATTGTGTCTAAAAGCAGGTGAAAAGTGCGAGGACGTGGTCACCATTTTTAATGCGCTTTGCGCTCGTGCTGCCCTGGCATCTGTGGTAACCAGGCCACCATCAACCGTTTTCTTAGAGGATGACAAATGGACAAACCATTGCTACAGTTCCGATACAAGTTTTACGTATGGAGAAAATGAAAAAGCACTGCAGTGTTTGGGTGCTCTGTGTTTGTCTGAGGTAATTAGTCTGCCATTATTACTGAAATGTGTAAATTCCATACAGTTTGAAGCAGATTTGTTAGTTCCAGTCACATGAATTGCGGTGCGCTCGAGTCATTCTGAAAGGTTTTCAACTAGGTGTGCCTGGAAAATTCGGGCACACACCATGTGTGTGTTGCTCCCTATTTGCGTGTGCAAGTCGCGCACCTCCATTGGATTTAACAAACTTGCACGGTCCCTAAGCTTATTGGCGTGCGCTCAGCCAACCACATTTTAATAAAGCTATAGCGGTTCATACCGAACTATTTTTTTATCTATATTGACAATGGTGTACCGTCAATAAATACTGATACCGTTTTATCACCCAGCCATATTTTCTATTAGATATTTGTTCTGGAGAAAAAAAATTATACAATTTAATTTGAAACTGCTAAGGTCAATATTATTAGCCACTTTAGGAATGTTTTTTTGTTGTTCAATTGGCTACAGAACAAAACACTCTTGTTCATTGACTTTCCTAATAAACTAGTTTGCCAAGTTAACCTAATTAACCTTTAAATTGCACTTTAAGCTGAATACTAGTATCTTGCAAAATACCTAATACAATTTAATTAAATGTCATCATGGCAAAGACAAAAGAAATTAGTTGTTAAAACTAGTTATTATGTTAAAAAGTTATTATTCATTCATTTAATCATTCATTTTCTTTTTGGCTTAGTCCCTTTATTAATCAGGGGTCGCCACAGTGGAATGAACCGGCAACTTAACCAGCATATGTTTTACACAGCGGATGCCCTTCCAGCTGCAACCCATCACTGGGAAACACCCACACACTCTCATTCACAGACATACACTACAGACAATTTAGCTTACCCAATTCACCTATAGCGCATGTCTTTGGACTGTGGGGGAAAAACTGGAGCACCCGGAAGAAACCCACGCCAACACGGGGAGAACATGCAAACTCCACACTGAAATGCCAACTGACCCAGCCGAGAGCTCGAACCAGCGACCTTCTTGCTGTGAGGCGACAGCACAAAAGTTATTATATTTAAAAAATATATTCTCCCTTTAAAAAGCATTTATTTGAAATATTTGAAAAATAATTACATTTTTACAGGGAATAAAAATATGTGAAAATTATTTTTAAAGAAAGCACACATGCATTTATTAAATATAATTTATTACAAATGTTTCTTAAAATTTTTTTTAGAAATATAAATATTTAGATAACTTTAAGATGAATAAGATTAGATGTTTTTCTTAAATAATTTAGCACTGAGCTACCAAAATAAATTTATATTGTAATTTTGCAAATACAAGTCATTCTTGTAATTGCTTTTTAAAATTATTATTATTATTATTATTATTATTATTATTATTATTATTATTATTAATAAAGCACATAGATCCTGATAATAAGTTAGCATTATTACCATATTTGACTTTATCCCCTCCACAGGTATACGAGTATTTCGAGTAGTTGTGATGTTTTTTGTGTGTCACAAAGCCTAAAATTACACTTTTCATTTGAAAGATTATCTTTGAATGCACATTTTTCAACACATATCTGCAATTGCATATTATATATATATATTGTTTTGTTTACTTTTCAGGCCATTGTAATTGGAATCGTGACTATTCTTGCAGCAAAGTTTCCCAGTTCTTGTCTGGTAAGTGCCTGTCAAAGCCATACAATATAAAAAAAAAATCTATATTTTCTGGGAATTATTTGAAGCATCACCAGTTTCTATTGGTTGTGTTTTACAGCTGGCCTTCACACTGCTTCTGAATGTAGTCAATGCTGCGCTGGCCATCACAGCTGTTGTCCTGTGTTCAATAGACCTGGTAATGGGAAATTATCCATACTGCCGTGATTATTATGATACAACACCTTCCCCTGAACAGATGAAGAATGAAGAGATCTGTAGGAACTACATGAAGAGCAATCAGGTAATGATTAAATTAGTTTTATTTATAATAAAAGGTTAAATGCAAGCGTTTGGGAATCTACTTTATAGTTCATACTGGTAATTTAAAATAGTTATTCAAAGTAATGTTGATAATGATTTTTAATAATACATTTTTCTAATGGATTTTATTTTAAATGCAGTAAAATAATTTGTATTATTTTAAATTTTTAATAATAATAATTTTAAAGTTGTGAAACTTTATATATTTATGGAAACCATACAACACTTACATTCTAACAAATATTTATTTCTATTTAAAAATTGCATATACAATTTCTACTTTTTATTCATTAAAGAATCTTAGGGGATAAAGTATAAAATGACATTTTTAACAATTATTAGAATTAACTACATGATCTTGTCTATTTGGCATATTAATTATTTCTGAAAAATTATGTGACACTGAAAACTAAAGTAATGATGCTAACACATTAGCCTTGCATCGCAGGAATAAATAACATTTAAAGATCAAGTCAAGCCAAGTCAAGCCAATTACAGTATATTTATTTATATTATTATTGATATATATTATTTATATACAGATTTATTTTTACAATTGAAGCATTTACTGTATTTTTGACCATTGGAGAGCTTTAGATACTTTATATTCAGATCTATATTCCAAACTATTGACCACCGCTGTATTTATAATTCATTCAGAGCAATATTACTCTTGATCATAAATAGTGTGGTTTGTGGAATGAATTATATCATTGGAGAGTGGATTAGAGCTGGTGTTCATACTTAATTTTTTTTAGGCCTCATTGACTATTTCTTTCTTCAAGTGTCATTTTTGATCTTCACCCACCTCTAGATTATCCTCGGAGGTCTGTATATCCTTATGATTGTGATGTCGGTGCTTCAGCTCTGTGTGACCATCAGTTTCTGTGTTCTGACTGGGAAAACTTTGTGCACGAAAACCGAGGATGCAGAGGTACTGAATCATCAGCACTGATACAACAAACACTCACTCAAATCTACTGTGATCGTGACGGTTTCTGTGTGTTCATGTATGTTTGTGGTTTTGCAGATGGTGGAGGATCCAGAACTTAACAAGCCGCTACTGGAAGATGCCAATGTCATTGCTGCACATTAGACAGAGAACATATAAAACAGCACATATGTACACTATATACACCACCTCTCCGTATAACAGTGAGATGTTTTACAGCTTTATACAGTACATGTTTTATATTAGGCATTTTGGTTACTTCTTAAAATAAGAGCCTGTTATTCAAAGTAAATGCCTTGAGCACTTTAGCGTCACCTTTTTTTATAGATTTTTTGCACTTATGGTATTTTGACAACTTTCAAAGCTGACCAAGATGGAGTCAACTTTCTCCTCAATCTGACATTTATGAAGTCTGCTGATATCCACTGTTCAGTTTATAAATACTAAGCCTTACCAAACATTTATTATGACGTTACTGAAAATCAGATCAAATACCGGAAGAGTCTTTTTGCTGCGTATTTGCACAATTTCACCGCCAGGTGGTGCTGAGAAAGTGTCATTCAGATCATTAGACTTTCAGAGATGAAAAAAAACTATTTGACAACATAAAAGATTTTTGTATTAGTATCTATAACGGTTGGTTTCTCTCTTTCGGGTTTTCTTAGTGTTGTTACTGGGTTTAAATGTAAGCATTTATTGATGGCTGGGCTTGCATTATACGTATTGCTACCACATTTAACAAAATATGCCAAAAAAAGAGAATTCTTGTAAGTGTGATTTGTATAATCTCATAAGCACCTTATTCTATGTAGGACCACAAAATAAAAGACATATTTTATTGCTGTAATGATCGTTGTATGACTGTTCTTATTACAAGTATTATTGATGTAAAAAACACTTATTATATGGCCCTACCCCACCTCTCCACATAAACCCAACACTCACAGGAAACCTGTTGTAAATTTGGAATGTTAAGCATGACCCCAAATCAAGCACCCCATTAAGCATGACTTTATATTCACAAATGAATGTTTCACTCAAAATGAATGCCTAATGGTCATCCAGGGGGCTGATAATAACATTGAAATCCATTTTTTACTTTTGTCATATTTTTAACCGAGCTCTAAACGTGTTTTGGAGTTCAACACCCTTTAGTCTTTATTTTCTCTGTATGATAAAGTTGTCTTTTATTTTCATTTGGAACAAAATTAGTGTTTCTAAATAATGGCAGCATTTACATGTTTTTGTTGTCTGTGGGCCTACGGATGTAATAAACCTGATATTCCAGCATATAATAAATATAAAATCACTGACATTAGTTACACATTTCTGGCCATTTTCAATCAAATGCCAGAGTTCAGTCATTTCCAGATCTTCTGTTCAAAAACCATGGGTTCCTCTCAAAGAAAACCAATGTTTTTCTCAAATCTAGACATTTCTCCTTTCTGTATTTAGTTCATCAGACCAGGAAGAACCTCAGCATTTTGAAGATTTTCCCACATCTGCATTCAATCCTGCTAGGTGAGATTGTGCGCTGCTGGAGCCACTCGGCTAATAAACATTTATTGGATCTTTTTCAGGTCGAAATTGGTCCAAAATGAAATTATTTCAATGGAAACCACATTAAGGAAGAACTAAGGTAACATTGAGACCATAAATGGCTTCACAATGTATTTTTTTGCATCTCAGGCGAAAGCGTTGTGACGCACGTGATGTTTTTCTGCGTTCCTGAGGTCACCTGATGGGGCCGGAGTCAATGCGAGGCACTGTGGCCAAATCATATTCATGGACAAGTCATTTTGGTCAGATTAAAAGAAACTCTTCAGCTATTTATGAGGAGAAAAGGTTCATGCTCCTCCCGAGGTCGAGAAGAATGAGGTCAGACGCTTCCTTTGTGATTGGTTGAGCACATTTCTAGCAGAAATAACGTTGCTAGTTGGTACATTTTCATTTAAAACGATCAAATGTCATGTTACCTCACTTATTTGACTCGTATAAACCTTTACATGACATTTTATACTGTTGTTATCTGTTGTGTATCCATTGCTAAAGGTCATATTGAGGCCTTGAGTTCTTGCCAGTGGAGCCAGACAGAAATGAAGCCTGAAAGCATGGCAGGATCTTCATACTAGACTTCACAAGAAGGAATACAGAGGGTATGAATAATTTCAGGATTTTTTCAATTGGTTGACATTTGTGAATTTAGCAGACACTTTATCCACTTTATGCATCCAGAGGGACTCTCATCCATAAAAGCGACTTACCAAAAAGCTAACAATATGTATATTTAACACCAATGTCATTTTTATCACCATGAGAAACTATACACAAATGTGTTTCATTTATAGATATATAAAACTGTATCTCTAAACCAATGGAGGAACAGTAAAAAAAGTGTACAGTAATATATGGGCTGCTGGGTTGACAGCCTACTGTGATTTTCAGTCTCCTTACTGTAATTTCAGAACATACTGGAAAGTATTTGCTAATTCAGAATACAGGAAAGTATTTGCTAATAAGATTTGTATTAGCTAATATTACCAGATTGATTTATTTACATAATACATTTTCCCACTTACTTGATTTCGTGAATGGCAGTAATATGTAAAGTACTATATACTAAGTATATAGTAAGTACTGAGTGTACTATCTAAATACTATACGATTTGCCCACTATTATGTTCGGTGAATACAACTTAATTCAGGTATTGTCCTGTATAAACGATGAAATATGATAAACAGAATAATATGAAAATATAATATCATGTATCATAATAAGATAAAAATAGTATTACAATAATATGGCATAAAATAAAATGTTGACATCTATATAGTAACAGATTCTAGATGAAAACATGATTCTAAAAACATATTTAATTTTGCCTACATTTATTTTTCATTAATTCATTCATTCACTCAAAATTATTTTTGCTGCTTAACTACTTATTTAAAATAAGCCAAATCAACACAATTCTTGAGGGTTTTTTTGAGGACAACTTAATTGTTTTATGTTCAATCCACTTAAATTTGTAAAAACTATTAAGTTAACTTAATCGATTTCTGTTGGGACAACATGAAGGAATTGTGTGAACCCAACATTTTTTCATTCATTCATTCATTCATTCATTCATTGACTTGTTGACCTGTTGATTTAAACACTGGCCAATAAAAAATATTTTTGTCATATCTTTGTCACCTATTTTCATGACAAAGAACTTTACCCAAATTGTTATTGAATAAACTGTTTTTTTGTTTTGTTTTATTAACTTAATTTAATATCATAATATTGTATACAGTCACCATGTACTTCAAAGGGCTCTGACATTTTTTTATTTTGTGAAATAAACTGTATCTATAAAAGAGAGATTATAAATGTCCAGTAAGTGGTAAACAAACAAACAAACAAAAAAAATCATGGTTTCATGTCTTCAAATCATGTCTTCAGCAGCACTTTATTTCCTTTTCAACCATCAGTTGGTTCATGAAGGAAATGGACTGAATGTATTGATTTTGTAAGTGTCTTCATAGCATTTGTCAGTGATACAAGCTGTATAATTGTGGTTTTGCTTGGCTCTGACGTCAGCTAAAGACTGTTGTTGTCTAAAGGCACAGCTGCTACAGTATTTACTCTCTCCAGATGAGCTGGACGGCCTGCTTTCTGTAAAAAGTTAACTTCCTGCCTTATTAAAACACTGCAGATTTCTGACTCAGTAATGCTTTCAAGCTGTGTTGTGCAATAGTTAGATGTTAGGAATAGCATATGCTAACATCAAAGTTAAATTGGAGGATTATCTTAATTACTGCCTTTAAGTTCTAATTTAGTTTTAAAGTGACTTAAATGTGCGAATTTGCTACATTTGTTCAATTAAGTGGCATATTGCTTCATAATTATCATTCCATAATGTTATAATGTGGTTTCTAAACATCCATAATCACTTAAAAAAAAAATTAAGTTTGCTGTTTGTTTCAAATTATGTGTTTAAAATGAGCTGGATCAACACAATTCTTGAGTTGTTTTGGGGGACAACTTAATTTTTAAGTTCAATCCATTTAAACTTGTAAAAACTAATAGGTTCACTTAATTCCTTCATGTTGACCCAACACAGATCGATTGTGTGGAACCCAGTCTTTAAAAAAATGCTGGGTTCCACGCAATCGATTTGTGTTGAGACAACATGAAGGAATTAAGTTAATTTATTAGTTTTTACAAATTTAAGTGGATTGAACATAAAACAATTCAGTTGTCCCCCCCCAAAAAATTCAAGGATTGTGTTGATCCAGCTCATTTTAAATAAGTAGTTTGAACAAACTACAAATGTCTTTTTTTTTTTTTTTTTGTGTATCAGTTATAGTATCCATTCATTTTCCTTTGCCTTAGTCCCTTATTTATCAGAGGCCACCACAGCGAAATGAATCGCCAACTATTCCAGCATATGTTTTACGCAGCGGATGCCCTTCCAGCTGCAACCCAGTACTGGGAAACACCCGTACACTCTCACATTCACACACATACTACAGCCAATTTAGTTCACCAATTCACCTATAGCGCATGTCTTTGGACTGTGGGGGAAACCGGACCACCCAGAGGAAACCTATGCCATCATGGGGAGAACATGCAAACTAAACATAGAAATGCCAACTGGCCCAGCAGGGGCTCAAACCAGCGACCTCTTGCTGTGAGGTGACAGTGCCAACCACTGAGCTACTGTACCGCCAAAACAGAGTATAGTATGTTCAGTTATAGTATTGTCTTTGCTTTTTTATTTTTTGTTTTTGATTCTAGATTTGTTTTTGACCACTGTCATAGGGTGGGACAAATCCTGAGATAATAATAGATCCGTTTGTGGCTCGTCTGTAATTGCAGGGTTTGATGGGTGTTTCTACATCCAGTCTATTTCTACATCAAGTGAATCATGGCGTTGAAAGGAGAACATACAGCATCAAATCTGTCCAGAAATGGCTGTTTTGTTGTGCAAAACTAGAGATTTAAAGCATTAATTTAATGCAACATCATCTAATATGGATAGATCTTTTATGGGAATATCAGTTCTTTTTAGACTGTAAAAAGCGATTAGTTGACTTTACTTTAAAAACTGAGTAAACCTGTTAATTTTAAAACGATGAATTGACTTTTCTTTATTTCTGTAGCGCTTTTACAATGTAGATTGCATCAAAGCAGCTTAACGTAGAAGTTCTAGTAGATTGAAACTGTGTCAGTTCAGTTTTCAGAGTTGAAGTTAATTAATTTTCACTGCTGAAAGTCCAAACACTGCAGAGCAAATCCATCGAAGCTCCACAAGTCCCCTCAAAAAAGTTCCCACTTTACTTAAAAAAAAAAAAAGTGAGTTACCCTGTTGCCTTAAAATTATTAAATGAAGGATGTGCATAGTTATAAAATGTATCGTAAGTCGTCAACTTAACACTTCCAACACTGTAAAAAAGGCTGGGTTTCATGCAATTTCTTCATGTTGTCTCAACTGAACACTGTGCATTTCAAATTGTGCTTCATTCAGGTGAGTGGGCTTTACAGACCACCTGTTGAAACACTCTTTTCTCTTATGCACCTGACACTTTATTTAAACTCCATCTTACAAGGACTCAATAAGGAAAACAATGTTTACTATAAATGTGCCACAATCATGTTGCACTGCTTGCTTCAACCTTAAATACCTCTTGCACAATATTAGACCTTAAATACCTCTTTTGCACAATATCCTGCACAACATTGTTCAGGCTCATGTAAAAGTACTTGTATAGCCTGTCTTATGTGTATAGTTTAAGTATTTTATTTTATAATATATGTTAGTTATGCATAGGTTTTCTATAATAGCTGCTGTATTTGTATTTATGATTAATCCATGTAGCACCGTTATCCTGCGAGACACGACATTTTGTTCTTCTGTATGTCCACACATGTAGCGGAATGACAATAAAGCACGACTTGACTTGACTTGACAAGTTAACTTGATAGTTTTTACAAATTTAAGTTGATTGAACGTAAAATAACAATTAAGTTGTCCCAAACAACCACCACAATTGTGTTAATTCAGCTCCTTTTAAATAAGTAGTTTGAACAAGCAGCAAAACAATTTACAATGGATTTACATAAAGTAATGGTTTTAAGTAGGCCGACTAATTGCTCATCACAGTGAATATCAGTAAGTCAGCATACAAATAAGTTGACGTTTTCAGTAAGAAATGACAAATTGTTTCACATAATTAATTATACTTGCATGAGAATTAATAGAGACAATATACATTGCATTGTGTTAAAGGTATAGTTTAGCCAAAAATGAAAATTTAAAGTGATTCCAAACCTTAATGAATTTCTTTCTTCTGTTGAGCACAAAACATGATATTCTGAAGAATGTTGAGGGAAAAAACAGCCATTGACATCCATAGTATTTGTTGTTGCTACAGTGCAAATCAATGGCTGTTTTTTCCCTCAACATTCTTCAGAATATCATGTTTTGTGCTCAACAGAAGAAAGAAATTCATTAAGGTTTGGAATCACTTTAAATTTTCATTTTTGGCTAAACTATACCTTTAACACAATGCAATGTATATTGTCTCTGAGAACTCAGACAGGTTTGGGACAAGTGGAGAATGAGTAAACGATGGCAGAATTTTCTTATCCGCTTGTTAAGTCGTGATGTATGGAATACTGCTTCCGGGACCAAAAAAAAAAATTAGTTTATGACCCCTTTTTAGTCATATCACACATTAAAGTGAATTTTATATAAAATCATGGTGTACACAACAGTCTCTAGACCTGCTGCATCAGACACCAGTATTTTAACAATCTATAATCACTTTCTGGCCATTGAATATTAGGCATATTTTCGAATATAATACATTGTTATATACATACATAAATGTTTATTATTACCATTTGATGAGCCTCCCCGTACAGTTTGATATGGCGCTTGGATCTGGAAGCCGTCACACTTAACAAGTGTATATATAGTATGCAACTACCTCAATGGGTTATATATTAAATGCTGATCATTCTGTGAGCATATGGGAGGTTTTCAGACATTTATAGAAGCACACCAAAGTCTTAACCTCCTAACCCGCACCCATTTTTGAGCATTTTCTAGAAAATGAATCAAATAAAAGAAAGTCTGTAGCCCTTGAACCCTGCGGTCTATGTAAGTCTGGTCTAGTTTACTAACTAGACATTTGCCAGTTTGTTACCTAAGAGTCATAATAACTTAAAGTTGTTTTGACCTTATGCTTCACGTCGGTACGAGCGGGCACAGCCATTTGAATCTTTTGGGCTCTAGACTTCCGGTCCCATTCACTTCCATCCATTTTTAGACTTTAAAAACAGCTTATTTTGCTGCTTGATGTTGCAAACTGATGTTTTCTTATTATATTATTCTACTTTGTCTGTATAGACATGAACACACTTGTTTGTAGAGGAAGTAGTTTGACCTTTTTCTGCCGTTTATTATTCCTAGTCATTTCTCCCATAGGCAACTGAATCGGAAGTTCTAAAACAATCGCAAAAACGAGCGCACTTCCACATTGTAGAATAAGGTCAAACATGGTAAAATATAGCAGAAAGTGATTTGCAATTTCTTTCAGTGAAATTCATTTGAAAAAAATGGATGAGACTATCAGGATAAAGGCATGAAAACACAATAAAAACAGGATAAAGCATCTACAGTACACTTGCTGGTGTTTATAGTTCAGATGATGATGTTTGAGTGGACCTAATATCAGTACAGTGCTGCTGTCCAAAAACTCTAAGTTCAGAACAGATAATGTGTGGAAATGTTTTCACTGTGTGAGAGAGCTCAAGTTATCAGATTTCATCAGAAACAGTCTGTAACACAATCTTCGAAGTCTTCAAATCCAATAATGTGGTGGTGTGGGATTCTGTATCTCGGCCATCAAAGCTTGAGCAGTGAAGATGTTAGACAAAGACACACATATATATATATATACAAAAAAATCAGACTTAATCAGTTGATGCGTTGTTTATTAAACAACATCTAGATTGTATTTTTCATGTCAGCAATAGATGTGCTCTGATGTAAATCCCCTCTAAAAATCCTGGCGGGTTTGATGCATCTATATGTTCTGGCACCAAAATAACTAGTTGAATAGTGTCGGCGTCAGAAATCATCCAAAGCACCACCCAAGCCATCAGTCTTGGTCATTATCTCCTGTAAATCCGTGTGTTTTGATAAATTTTTGACTGTTGTAGGCTATGAAATAACTTGCATCATTCGGCGTAGTGATATGGAACTGTAGTGCGGTCAAGATCTGCTTGGAACTACTTTAGCTGTGCGTCTATTTCAAAATAATTGCACACCTTAGAATGTTCATCAGCCAATCAGAATCAAGAATACAGCAGCCCTATATAATAAGCAAAAACAATTGTATATTATGTAGAATTGCAAATAAAAAAGAAAAAGCAAACATTCAGTTGTGCTTGAGAAAATGGAGATGACACCTAGTGGATCTTGTCAAATTGATCAATTAGGTTTTCCTTTTAAACTCATAAGAGTGTTTTGAACTTTTAAACACAACTGTGCAAAATATTTCGCACACAATCAGTGAACTTGAGTGATCTTTTGTCAAGCTGTCTACTTGTGTTTCCAGTCCCTAAAACAACTGTCACCCAGTAAACTTTACATATCAAAAGTGTTCAGTGTTGGGTAAAAAGTTATGTGTTACAATCTTAAGCCTATCTATATCTTAACAAAATGCAAAAATAACATAACACATACTTTTTTTTTTTTTTATTACTTAGTTGCCATTTTGCCTTTATTTGACAGGACAGTGGAATAGGATTCGATGGGATAGGTTTCCAGGGTTTCTGCAGCTTTCATCAAGTCAAATGTAAGACTTTTTAAGGCCCTTTTAAGTCCATTAAGAATGAAATTTTAGACTTATACAGCATTAAACACTAAGCATTTTTTTTTTCTAATGAGGTATCGTGTAATTGTTTTTAGTTTTCCTTCCCTGATTAGGGAATTTAATTTGGGGATTTTGCTGTAAAAATATCTAACAGCTGTTGTGAATTGTATCTCTTTGCAACAAAAATTGTTATTTATTTAAAAATAAAGAAGGTTTTATTGAGTTGTATTGTTGGTCATTGGATGGATGACGGACCGATTGAGTATAGCTTTACTTGGACAAAGCAAAATTAAGACCTGTTTAAAATGATTTAAGACCTACATCACAATATTTCGGTGAATTTAAGACTTTTTAAGGCCTAAAATGTAGTTTTTAAAATTGAAGACATTTTAAGACTTTTTAAGAACTGGCAGACACCCTGGATTCGAACTCAGGATCCACAAGCCAGGATTCGAACTTGGGATGCCCAGAGCGATGTTGCGCTATATGTCAGTGCACTAACCGCTGGGCTATTGCACCGACAACACATATTTTTATGTTGCTAATGTAAAAGTATGTGTTGTTTTATTTTTGTGTGCGTGTCTTTTATAATTAATTAAGATTAAGGCTTAAGATTGTAATATATTACTTTTTTACCCACACATAAAGTGTTCATTTACAGCTTTAAAACAAGCACAGATAAAGACATTAATAGGACAAAAGAAGAGTATAGAAAACATTAGTTTGGTCGGGTTAAGTACTGTAATTATAGTGGTTTAATTAAATGTTGTGATTCGAACACATCCTATATCACCTGAGGGGTATTGAAAAGCAGAGAATTTACAGATTAAACAAGAACAAATTTGCTCCAGTGGCCAATATCCCTTCCCAATTTCAACTGTTCAGAATAACAAATAGACAGAAAAATCTGGTTTATTCACCAGTGGACATTCATGTTACTCAGGAAATTTATGCTGAATGATAATTGCAAAAACCAATATTGCGCATCTGTTTTACTGTTTAGTTTATTTGATCTATTAAATCAACTATACTTTTTAACCTCTTTCATTTAGGTTTTTCTTTTGAATAGATTTAATTTAATCTATAATATGATAATCTGATATATCATCAAATAAAATATTGTGACTGTAAAACAGATTCATTTCTAGTAGCATTGACAGCAAAACCAGCAGATAAATCACTACACTGTAAAAAATGCTGGGTTCCACACAATTTCTTCATGTTGTCATCACATAAGTTGATTAATTCAACTTAATTGTTTGAGTGGACTGAACATAAAACACTTATGTTGTTCCCACCAAAAAACCCAAGAATTGTTGATTCAGCTCAGTCTAAATAAGTAGTCTGAACAAGCAGCATAAATCTTTTTTTGAGTGTAGGATTAATCTTAGCCTGGTTGTTGTCTCAATAGTAACTGAATTTAGCTTAATTTAGCCTGCTTTCATCAAGTAACTTCATCAAGAATAAATTCAGCTGAGATGGATTGAAAATCCCAGCTTAATCCCTTATCTTGCTTTTGTGCAATACCCCTTAGCTCAGCTGTTTATCATAATTGTCTCATTTAAGCAGAATGAAGAAAGACATAGAAGTTCTTGTACTCCTCAAAGAAGTGCAGCTCGTCAGAGAAGCTGCTGGAATAGCCCAAATCTTTACACGAGGTCTTGATTGTGTGAACCACACACACAGGGATTGTCTCAAACAGAAGTTCAGCCAACTGCGTCATCGGAAGCTTCTTCTGCTCTAAAACTAGACTCTGTATCCGGGCTTTATCGACAGGCTCAGGTGAGGCGCTGTAAGAAACCACAACGTTGAGTTTGTCATCAGACGCCGACACCTGAAAGCGGCTCTTCCCCGTCAAACCCTGGAAGTCTTTCTTGTTGGTGAACAGTCCAGTGGGCGAGTTGAAGATGCGGACTGACCAGCAAACCCAGTCGTACTTCTTTTTTAGGTGCTCTACCAGCATGTCGGCCAGTTGCTGGTTGCTTTTGTCGCTTTGGTCTCTCACTATGCGTTTGGCGTCCAGCTCAGATTGCGTAGGAAAGCTATTGATGCAGTCTTCAATCACGACGATCATTTTAGACTGGACTACTTTCATCTTCTCGCTCCACTCCTGAAGCAACTTCTCCTCCTCGTCGTCGCCTTTTAGCGCTGCGTGTCCCAGTAGGGCGATCAAACCGACACAGAATAACTTCTTGAGCGTAGCGCAATACTCCTCCACCGCCCTTCGGCTCTTTTGCTCATAATTCAGTGTGATCTCCAGCACAGACTCCCCTGAGAAGTTATCTCCGGTTACTGCGCTATAAAGAGTGTGCAGGTTTTTATCGCCGCCTGTCCTGTTGAAGTGGTCCAGGAACGTCTTCTTCCTGATCTCTCTGTATTTGGGTTTGGCGTTCAGGACGTCCATGAACTTGCGGAACTGGTTGGTCAGATTCTCCTCTACGGTGAAGTAGGTGGCATCGACTCCGCTTTTTTTGATCTCCTGGTTTATCTGCTGGACTTCTTCTGAAACGACTTCCAGGCGGTCTCGCACTTTCTGGAACTGCTCCTTCATGTACTCTGCTTCTTTACTTTCGACGTTGTCCAGTGCCAGCCTTACAATTGGAGCTGCTATGGAGAATACTGGGAAGAGATCCCCAGCGATACTGGCCACCACTTCTGCGCCCTGCTCAAACACTTCCATGACGTTCTCCACCACATCCTTCTTCTGTGCAACCAGTTTCTGCAGCTGTGCGGCCATCTTTTGGTTTCAGTAGTAAAAGTATCTCTGTGTTGAATAAGATAATTACATCATTAGAATGGGGCATATGCACACAAACTTTTAATTTTCAGTAAGCCAGCTCAAGTGCTTCCAGTGAACAGTCACGCCATTGCAAAATCACCGCGTTTAAGATCTGATTTCTTTAAAAATGAGTGATCTTCACTGCCTGATTGATATATGATATGAAGTGAGTTTTAGATCACACAAGAAGCAATGAATTATTTGCTTCTTTCAATGGAGTTTCAGGGATCGCCTGCTGCTCCTGATGACACTTGCGTTTAAAGGGCCTTTCTTCTGGTTTTATGCAACTAAATGAATGCTTAAGTCTATTTAACTGATTATATTTTAATTATATTACAAAATCAATGCTGTAAAAGGAACCTTATGAAATTGAAAATAGTCACATTTAACTTTTCACCAGAAGTTTGTCGGTGGCTGAAAGACATTTGCTGTGCGTATAGCCCATTAAGACATTTTAAGGGGCTATTCACACAGAATGTGCTTTCCTATTCGAATGCACTACTTTTGCATTGTTTTTCTAAACATGTACTCTGATGTGTACGACTACTATCCTTGCATCTTTTACACTGTGCAACCCACATGATCGCTGTGTTTTTAAGAAATCGCATACTTCCATACTATATAGTATGCTAAAAACAGTATGCGAGTCGAGTAGTATGTCAGAATTCATAGAATTTGAAAAACGGTATGTGAGAAGTACCCGAAAGAGTTACTACTTCCGACGAGATTCTGAAGTGCGCATCCGATGAATGCTACGCTATCCCATGATGCTTTGAATTCATGAATGGGAGTAAAGCGACGCAACTGATGTGATTGTAGGTCACGTGATCATGACAAAATAGCAGATGTAGTACGTCCGAGTTCCATTCATACTTATTTATATATAGAAACAAACTCTAAATCTCCCTTATTCTTAATTTATGACCTATTTAAACAATTTCCTATATTTGACATTTGCGTATGGCAACACTGTATAACATTTTGTTATGACTTAGTTTTTTTTATATTTAATACTGGGGTATTATTTTTTTTATCACAGAAATAATAATCATATTTTAAAACATATATTTTATTGTATTTTTTATCAAACTTTTGAAAGTTTTAATAATAAATTAATTCATATCAAATTAGCCTGTTCTCAGCAATATGGCAGCATTGTGCATATTTACATATTCTCCGTTTTGAGCCACAGTGTGCTTCATTTGTATTAATTTATAATACCGGTTCAAACACACTTTTCCAAAAATAACTTTAAAGACTGATATAGCAGTTGCTAATGTGTTTGCATTTGACACCAAATTTTATTTTGCACCTAAAGAATTAATTCAACCGCTAATTAAAATGTTGTCATTTTTTATTGCATCCTCACGCCATTCCAATGTCATAAGAAACTTGTTCATCAAATGAAGATATTTTTAATCAGATGTGATGGATTTCTGTCTTTGAATTTAATGTCTATTCATCCAGAACTCTTATGCTTCAAAACATTCCTAAAATGTTGACATGAATTTATCATTATTTTTAACCTCTTTATGAATGTTTTTAGGTGAACATACTGATTTCATCAAATGGGCCATATCATTTCATTTATATATTCATATTCATGTGTTCATTTTTGTTCTAAAGTCTTTTGGGACACAGATGATGGTGAGTAAATGACAAAATGTTCATTTTGGAATGAACTAACCATTTGTAGGTAGTACAAAGAGATAACACAAGCTTTTTTTCCTCTTTCGAATGATTTTGAGAGTCGGCGTGGGCAGTTTTTGTTCATGTTACATTTTTATCTATGCAAACCTGTAGGGTCTTTGTCCCCTCAGACTGGTAAAATGAAAAGAACTTACCTGTGTCAGTCCTTGTTTCCTCTCAGCCTTTGAGCAGTCAATGTGAATCCGGTTGGTCTGCTGAACAAAGATAAATGAAATATGAAATGTGTTATACGCACCGTAACAATACTTGAACAATACACACCAGGTGTACACAGAGTCTTGCTCATTCTGACAACCACACCTACACATTCATAAAAGAAATGGGCCATACTATGTGCATTCAGTCAGTTCAAACATACACTAAAATAATTGGCAAATAATGTAAGAACACTTAGTCACAAAGTATACAATATGCAACAAGTGGAGAAGCATTTCAGCTGGAAACAATTCAAATGGATTTCCCCTTTGCCAAATGTTAATGATGCAACACACAGAGCAGGCCTAGGATTAGCTTAAGGGAACCAAGTAGAGTTAGGTCATTTTATAACTTCCTACAAAATCATATGAACTATTAGTCCATATAGTTTCGATATACTTAATGTCTTGTGATCTTGTCATCATTTACTCACCCTATACTTCTTTCAAACCTTTACAAGTTTGTTTATTCTGTTAAACACAAAAGATATTTTATAGAAAGCTTGTAGTCACTGAATTCCATGGTATTAGTTTTTTTAGTACTATAATATGTATAAATGGTTACAGGGTTTTGGCTTTAAAATATCTTCTTTAGTGTTCAACAAAATAAAGAAACGCATAAACGTTTGGAACCACTTGAAGGAGGGTAAATATTAAGTAAATGTTCATTTTTGGGTGAACTATCCCTTTAATGCAAGGTATTGTAACTCCAAAACAAAAGGGGTTTTGTTGTTTGGTCATTTGTATTCCTTTAACTTGACAATTATTCGAAAATGTAACTTTTGACTAAAGAATTTTGGCTGTTTGTGTAAAATTAAATGCACAGTGAATTCTCAATAAATCATAAAATACTGATACAATTGCTTTAGCATCCACCAAAACAAACGATTTTCCATTAACCTCCTTTCTGGCTATTGCCGATTCAGGTGTGGAAATGATTAGAAGGGTAGTTTAACTACTGTAGCTGAGCAGCTTTTTTTTTTTTTTCCAAAGCACATCATTAACCATGGAAACAAGACAAGGAAAACAGCACGTCAGCTTCTCTGAAGACTCCCACATTGTGCTCCTTTACTCTGGGCAGTAGCTACAAAATTCCAGCGTTACAAGATGAAATCTCACTGGTTTAGCAAGCATGTTGACCACTTACAAACCAAAATAGACCTAAAGGGACGCTGGAAATGTTGATAACACAAGATTTGTCAGCTTAAATCATAAAAAAATGAATTACTAATTTTTTAATACACTAAGTTGCTTCATTAGCATTTAGTCAGTCTTATATGGGTTACCAATTCAACATGGCACAATTTCAAAAGGTCATGCAGCTAAGACATATAAGACTGCCTTTGTTATGAGACATATAAACATCATTAAAAATAGTTTCATGGTTTCAGCCCTTGGTATAATTAACCATGGTTGTGCTATGCTAGCCATATTTAAACCATGGTGTTTGTAGTAAAATGTGGTTATACAAAATGGATTTTAGTACACTGAAGAAGAAAAACCTTGGTTGCTACACTTTTACTATTATAAAACTATGGATAATATTCATAAATATTGTTATGCATTAAGAACAACTGGTATTATACTTGTTGCTGATTGGCTGATCACAAGGGGCCCTCATAACATTTGTCACTAAATAATATTTAATGAGTATCTTATGTAGTTATGTTTATTAGTTAAGCAGTCGTGGAATAATAAGCAGGGGAAGCTAGTGTCCCTGATTTTAATATAAGAAATCGGCTTCAGGTAGATAGGAAAACCTCTTCGCTGTTTACTTTGTGGTAACTTGCTTTTGACATTACGTTGCCACTTCACCTAGCTGACGGAAAGGTAAGTTAAAAGGTCGTGTTAGGATGCTGATTTAATCATTCATACACTCATTTCCACTGGCTAAAATGAAGAAACATTCATTTCCGAGAGGATTTAGTTTACAAATAATACTTAAAAACTATAAAAGTTAAAGCAATGTTGGTTGACCAAAACACTTCCTGGTTAAGACTGCAGGCAGCTCCCCACATATCACAGCCGAACAACCCCTCAGTCCTTCAGAATGATACCAAATGCGATTATAATACACAGAAGTTCATTTTAGCGTAAACAATCGATTAGTTATGCAACTCGTTCGTGTTTAAGACATATCTGTGTCTCGAGCTTGAGAAAATGTCTGAGGTGGACAGCAGACTACGAAGAGAAACGCCCAGAAAACTTTTCACGAGCAAACACTGAAACTACAGCTCACAGACCAGCGAAATCATCATATAATGACCTTTAGAGAACAAACTAGCACGATATGAACTAAACTCACCTTTCAGTCGATCACAAATGACACATAGAATAAAATTAAGCGAAAGTTCAGGCTGATCTGTTTCTCGCAGCGTCTGATCATGCGCTGGTGCTTGTCTAAAGCAAGTGGCACACCCTACAAATACACACTGGAGGAATTTCAAGTATTGTACTTTATCACTGACAAAAACGACCATTGAAACATATTATCCACCCAAATATAATAGAATAATATAATATTTGCGTTTAAAGTGCCCCATGGTATTCTTTTTGTTTGTTTATAATGCTTTATAGAGAACCACAGTTGCTTTAATTTACACAAAAACTTTTTCCATTGTAAAAATTAATGAAGTGTTTCCTTTATTGTCAAACATTATGCTTACCTCAGTTATTAGCTTTTTGAGGGGACATAATTTTATATTGATATTCAGTCTCTTATGTAAACCTCTATGCATTAAAGGGATAGTTCACCCAAAAATGAAAATTCTGTTATCATTTACTCTGCCTTCACTATCCAAACCTGTCTGAGTTTCTTTCTTCTTTTGAACACAAAGGAAGATATTTTGAAGAAGGCTGAAAACCTGTGACCATTGTCATTTGCAGTATTTATTTTTCCTACTATAGAAGTCCACAGTTACAGGTTTTCAGCTTTCTTCAAAATATCTTCCTTTGTGTTCAACAAAGCAATAAAAAGATTAAAGATTAATCCTAAATCTTAAACTCATAAAAGACTAAAGCCACCTGAGGGTGAGTAAATTAACATTTGTGGGTGAACTATCCCTTTAACTTTAAAATATGAACTTTATTCAATGTCTGTCTTGAATAATGTCCATTAACTTAACCCTTAAACAGTCAAGAGTGGAAAATGATAAGCAAAAATCATTTAATTATTTTTTTATATTATTGACTTGAGTAAAACATATACAAAATAATTTTTGAAATATTTTATTTATTTAGGATATTTTGAGTTGTATCTCCCAAGATATGCTGGCTGATTTAAGGTTAAATACAAATGATGGCTGTTGATGCTTTGAAACCAATGTCTAGATCATAGTTTTTTTTATTTGTGATTACATACCACCATAAACATGAAATGGACAGGATTCTTGAATTACAGACAATACTTAGCTAGAGTACTCATTATATTTCATTTAGAAATAGCACCCCCCCCCCCAAAGAAAAGGCATCTAACATTTAAATGATATGCTTTTTGATTGTAAACACTAAACAACATGACTAACAATAAAACCCTGTGAGTCTGTAGTTTTAAAGGAAGGTTTTCTAGGAACTACTTGCTCTTCTAAACTAGAAAATACACCAGTTTGATCTGAAATACACTTTTATATTTGGTCACAGACATATATTTATGTATTTATGTTCCATTTATGCATTGACATGCGAAAATAAAGTAAACCAGCAATAACATACTTTCTCATAGTATGCGCGCAATCACAATTCAGTCATTTGTTTTATCGATAATGTTTGACTTTTTAATACAATCAAATGTTTTAAACCAGAAATATATAGAAGACTGATATCAAAGTTTGGCACATCTATTCAGAATGAATGCACAGGTATGCCTTCTTGTGCCTCGCGAAGTAGAAACACTCCGGCTGGAAGTTGTTTTTCTCTTCCACTTTCTTATAGCAGCTAATAGCATGGACCACAGTGTTGGGAAGAATCTTCCACAGCGTCTGAGCCACAGACTGCATGTTGCCCTTCAGCTTCTGCATCTCTATCTGATCTACAATCTCGCTCTTGTTAATCGGTTTTGGTTCAGCGCTGAAAGACACCACGATTCTGACGTTGTTTTGGGTCAGGAGGTCAAAAAAGTTGCCACCTCCACCGCTTCCGTGGTACTTCTTGCCAGCTAGCCAATTCCAGAAGAATATACCGCTGTGGTTGAAGACCCGAACTGACCAGGAAACCCAGTAATATTTCTTCTGGAGGATATCCAGTATAAATCCAGTGAACTCTGGGTCGACGTTGGCTTGTCGCTCCAACAGTTGGCGCTCAACATCGGTCTTGGCCTGCAAGGGGAAATTCTCAATGCAGTCATCCACCGCCGCTTTCATGCGCTTTTCAACGTCTTCCATGCGATCCTGCCATTTTTTCACCATGGCCTCACCTACCGCTCCCTCCTTCAGAGCGGTGTGACCCATGACTGCTATAATTCCCATGACGAATAGCTTCTTTAGCCTGGCACAGAACTCCTCCACTGGCTTCCTGCTCCTTTGGTCTGTGGTCACCACTGTGTCCAACATGGCATCCCCAGAGATATTTTCACCAGTTACAGCATTGTACAAGGAATCAATGTTTATTTCACCACCAGTGTTCTCGTACTGGGTTATGAATTTTTCTTTCTTCTTCTCCTTGAACTTGGGTTTGGCATTGACAAAGTCTTGAAACTTCTCGTACTGGCTCATAATCTTGGCCTCGCGGTCAATGTTCTGCTTGTTCATGGACGTCCGCTGCAACTCCAAAGCAATTTGTTCAATTTCGTCTTGAATCCCTTCCAGTTTTTGGTTGATCTTTTCAAATTGTTCTGCGAGGAACTTGGCCTCTTTGCCCTCTGGGTTCCCCAGAAGCTCGGCCGAAGCCATAAACACCGCCTCAAGGATGGGGTGAAACTGTCCCACGGTGGCTGCTAAAACCTCGCAGCCTTGCCCCATGATTTCCACTCCTTTTTCGATCTTGTCCTTGTTCTCCACAACCCATTCTTCCACCCGATTCATTCTGGTTCAAAGCAGAGAGGCCGTCTTATCCTTGTCTGTAACAGATCAAGGCATATATATATCATAAAGTGGAAGCCACAACATGAAAATCAATACTAAAATCAATGCAGTCTTTTCTAAGGGTCATATTTGTTTGCTCATTGATGGGACCTTAACAGTAACCTGAGATGAATTGGACAGCCAGACCACAGGGGCAGAAATACCAGAGTGTTTGTATATTTATACATGTTTTCCATTGGCTCCAGACATTTGTTTTAAAAAAGAAAAAAAAAAATTCTGGTCTTGTTCGGGCATGTCCTGTTCCACCTTACAGCCCGCCAGCTAAGTCTTGGCAAATCATACAACAATAAAGGCAGATCCGTGAGATCAGGTGTCTACTATAAGAATTAAAGTCAAATGCGCTAAAAGTTTTCAGTGTTTCAAAGCACACTTTATTGTTGTTATTATTATAAACAGACCATGGTTATGAAACCATTCACTCTTCTTCTTTGGACAATAATTCAACATTTAATCCCCAGATGTATAGCAAAGCAGATGTTTTCAGGAGGGGTTTGCTGGGAGAATATATTGGACGGCTTTAGCTGTTTCAGGGCATTTCTGGCCACTTCCATTTACACAAGGGAGATGATCTCACACTCGTATCTAATTTCCCAAGACTCAATATACAGAAAAAAAGGCACACCCAGATCTGAGAAAATCTGAAACCAATACACTTGTCCTGCGGTGAAACCTTATTCAACACCATATTCATGACTCAGATTTTTACATATAATATAAAAATACAAGGCTACACTTGACACTTGAAAAACATTTTTCAAAGATCAAATACTCAACAATGTCTCACATAATGATTTAGCAGATTAAGGGACTTTAGTTACTATTATTATGAATGAAAAGCATGTAGGACTCATGCTTTTTATTAGACGACACAACTATATTTCAATTTACGACTCGGCTATACACCTTTTAAATAAGAGAGCATTCAGATCTCAATGGAATTAGAGCAAAACAATACTTACTGAACAAAACAATGATGCTGATTGTTTCAAGTCCTCCTTTGTGAGAATAACTAAGACGGCTTTGACATAAAAACTCCAGCTTGCGTTAGATTTGAGAAAGAAAAGCACTTCATAAGAAAATAATGAAAGGGAAAATACGTTTAATAGTTCGAACTGTTTTTGATCATTTGACTGTGAGTGGAAAAAAAAAAGGAAAGGAACCAACCGAGTCTAAAAAAAGAGGAACTGTTCAAATTCAGAGCCACATCCCTTATTTCTAACTAAATGCTGCTTAGTGCTTCGTGGCACTTGTATATTGACTTAAGAACAACATCTAGTATAATGTCTTCATAATATGGCAGGCTTAAGTCAATATTGACTGGCATCCTCATCAAAATGATTCCCACAAAAAGTCCAACTATTCACTACCAAAATCATAGATCACTCGCCAAATGTGTTATTTAATATTTTAAATTGTATGTATTTTTTCCACCTTCTTATCTTTATCTCTCTCAAGTTTTTAAAGATGTCCAAATAATATTTAAAATAAGACGAATAAAGCAGAAAGGACAGGAAAATGAATGCAAACAGACCAAAAAAAAAAATGAGACTCACCGTTAGTCTGGTCAAATGAACAGAGGTGTTTCTCTAGTAGTGTTCCAGTAGAGTCCAACTGTGCCTAAAAGCACCAGCCTCCCAGGGTCCACATGTATATATAGGCTCTCTCCCCTGCGGCACTCCCCCTTCAGATTAACTCCATCCCCTGCCAGCATTCCTCGAGCCCACTGAGGAGATGAGGGACACAGACAGACTTCATCCTCTAAACATTCCTGCTTTCTGTAATATAGCAGCATGTAGTGGTGGAGAGCCAGAAATGCTTAGTAGCGTCTTTCCCGTATAAAACATCCTGCATGCTTTGGGTTTCTGAACTGGTTGTCAGGGTTACAGACATTCACAGTGGCTTCTAATTGAGACAATACGGTAATAAAGTAAAATAGACAACTTATTTTAAGTTTTTTGAGCAGTATATAGGGATGGAGAGCCAGAAATACTCTTTTCCCACATATAACATCCTGCATGCTTTGGGTTTCTGCATGGGTTATCATGGGTACAGACACTCACAGTGGCTTCTATATGAGACATTACGGTAATAAGGCAAAATATAATATTTATTTTAAGTTGTAATAATTTTGTTACAGTCTTTTTTGAGCAGCATGTACTGCTGGAGAGCCAGAAATGCTTGGTAGCATCCTTCCCATATAAAACATCCTGCATGCTTTGGGTTTCTGCACAGGTTATCATGGGTAGAGACATTCACAGTAGCTTCTGTATGATACTGTATGGTAATATGGTAAAATAGAAAATGTATTCTAAGTTGTAATAATGTTTTTACAGTCTTTTTTGAGCAGCATGTAGTGGTGGAGAGCCAGAAATGCTTAGTAGCATCCTTCCCATATAAAACATCCTGCATGCTTTGGCTTTCTGTACGGGTTGTCAGGGTTACAGACATTCACAGTGGCTTCTATATGAGACGATACGGTAATATGGCAAAATAGAAAACTTATTTTAAATTGTAATAATTATTTTGCTCAAATACTTTTTTGATCAAGTTTACTTTAGAAACGTTGCAGAAAATCTTAAACTTTTTGCAAATTTTGTTTGTTGTTGCAAATCTTTGAAAATAAACTTTGAAATGATTAGTTTTTTGGCTGCACGGTGGCGCAGTGGGTAGCACGATCGCCTCACAGCAAGAAGGTCGCTGGTTCGAGCCTCGGCTGGGTCAGTTGGCATTTCTGTGTGGAGTTTGCATGTTCTCCCCGTGTTTGCGTGGGTTTCCTCCGGGTGCTCCGGTTTTCCCCACAGTCCAAAGACATGCGGTATAGGTGAATTGGGTAGGCTAAATTGTCCGTAGTGTATGTGTGTGAGTGAGTGTGTGTGGATGTTTCCCAGAGATGGGTTGCAGCTGGAAGGGCATCCGCTGTGTAAAACATATGCTGGATAAGTTGGCGGTTCATTCCGCTGTGGCGACCCCAGATTAATAAAGGGACTAAGCCGAAAAGAAAATGAATGAATGAATGAATGATTAGCTTTTCTGAATTTACTGTATTTTTGGGTATGGATTCGAGTAAAATGGTAGTATATGTTTTATTCTGTAAAGGTCTGATAACATTAATTCCAAAATATTGTGATTTAGGGCATTTTTTTCTTCAGAAAATTACAATTGTTTTAAAAAAATGCTCTAAATCACAATATTTTTTGTGTTACAATTTGAAAATGATGGTTAATCCACCAAATATTAAGTTTATTAACTCTTAAATTAAAACATTCAAATTGTGTTTTCTAAAAAATGAATATAAACACATCTAAAAGAAATTGTGATCTTTATGATATTTCATGCATTAAAATAATCTACAAATGACAACATTTTTATTAATAAATTTGGAAGAAAGGCCTTTAGTAGCTTACACAATAAAGCAAAAAAAACAAACTTTTACTTAAACGCATCATAAATCCAACGTAACTGACCCAAACAGCAGTGGACTTCATGCATCGTGTTGCAGTCATTCCCATACTTAAGGGAGCAATCCTTGCTATGGAAATTTGTGTGAAAATAGCTCTTGGGGGCACGATTCTTCTAGGTCATTTCCGTCACACTGCTTTACATGACAGAGAAAGACTCTCTTGTTTTCGACATGGCAGGCGGACTAACCCAGTGCCTTTGTGCTGAAGCTGTCGCTGGGACACGCTGGCATGCAATGACTCGTCTGTAGAGGAACAGTAATGAGCTGTTGTGCATTACAGAGGGTCTGGCGTTAGCATTTTGAATTTTCATGTCACTGTTAGATCTCGCACTATGCAAATGAGTCGCTCATAAACAGTGACGTTAACACAGGGTAACACAGCTCTGGGTGTAACCCTTGATTCACATTGATGATAAAGAACAAACAGGGCCCCGCGTGTGTTGGTGCAGATTTAGGATCCATACTTTTATGCAGAGCTCTACTAAATCGATTAGTGATGCGCATAGTTTCTAATCATAAGAATTTGGATTTGGGTCCAGAACTTATTTAATATTGTTTGTGTGAAATGAAACCTCAAAACATGCTAATTGTTGAGCAGAGATGTCCTGTTAGCTTTAAAGTAGCATTGATGTTTTTGTTTGAAAACAATACGGTTATTGTAGAATATATAAAAATGCTAATTTGTGAAAAATAGTTACGTCATGTACAGTTGAAGTCCAAATGATCAGACCTTTCCCAAAGAAATTTCCCAAATGATGTTTAACAGAGCAGGGAATTTTTTGCAGTATTTCCTATAATATTTTTTCTTCTGGAAAAAGTCTTTTTTGTTTTATTTCGGCTAGAATAAAAGAATTAATTTTTTTTTTTTAAACCATTTTAGGGTCAATATTATTAGCCCCCTTAAGCAATATTTTATTTACATTGGCTAAAGAACAAAATGTTGTTATACAATGACTTGCCTAATTAACCTAGTTAAGCCTTTAAATGTCACTCTAAGCTGAATACTAATATCTTGAATAATATCTAGTAAAATATTATGTACTGCCATCATGGCAAAGATAAAATAAGTTAGTTAGTAGAAATTAGGTATTAAAACTATTATGTTTAGAAACGTGTTGATAAAAAATCTCTCTGTTAAATAGAATCTGGGGAAAATATACAAGAGATCAAATTTAACAGGAGGGCTAATAATTCTGACTTCATCTGTACATGTATTAAAGTCCTCATGAAATAAAAATAAAGTTTTTTAGATGTCAGTATCAGTATGTTAGTCTTAAGGATATCTATAAGCTAGTTTTCAACAAAACGGACTAAATTAGCATTTAGAAGTTATAAACATCCAAAGCTTGCAGTTTGTCACTTCCTCCTAAATGCATCAACGATGCAAGTCACCTCATACTTCAGTTTCTCATCAAATCTTCTGACCAATCAAATGCTCTCTAGTATCTGACATGTCATCTTCATGACGCCCTGTTTTCATGTTTCATTGGAAATTGCACCACACATCAAATAAAAATTCACATTTCATTTCACACTTCACAGACCTTTAAGTGTTTAGTCTATAGGCATTAGGGAGTTCTTGACAACCAAAACAACAGTGAATGGCAGGACTTTGTATGTGCAGATGTTTCTTCACAAAGCGACATCGCCAACTACTGGTCTGGCATGCAAATGACAACATTTTTAGTCATTTTTTGGGAAATTACATTTTTGAAGAAAACTGGGCTATCAAATCATTTTTATAGTTGAGTAAACAGATTTTTAAAAAGAAATTGTGTGAAATTATTTATTTATTTATTTATTATTGTTCATGGTTTTAGTAGTTTATAGTAATTTGGTTCTGTTTTTTTCCTTTTCTTTTTTCAAATTTAAACTAAATGAAAATATAGGGCATTTACTTTTCCTCTAGCTGTAATAAAATACAGTAAGATTAGATTTTTTATACAGGGAATGGGATAGTCTAGCTTATGTTGTCATTTGTATGGGAAAACCTTTCAAAAACATGAAGAAAATGTTATGTAGATGTACCCTTATACATTTTAAAGCCCTCTTTTTTTTAAAAGTAAGTCATAGACTATTAGGCAAGGATGGCTTGAAAAGTTAAATGAATGAATGGATGATTCAAAATAACCTTCATATTTTTTCAGTCTTCCCCCTGAGTATTTATTCGCTGTATTTAACATCCCAACCCATTTCTGATTCAGCATGAGTCATGACGTAAAGTTAATAAGTGGATTAAGCTTTTGCTTTCGTCTTAGCAACAACAGCAAATCTGTCATTATAGTGATCGACCGTTATGCAAAGTATGCAAGAAAAGGCAGCGTCGTCCACTGCTTACATTTTATCATCAATAATATTTATTATGAGTGTGAAATTAAATGCAAAATTGAGGTGTGATTTATGCGCAACACTAGTTTATGCTTACGGTTAGACTTTTTTGAAAAGCTGAGCAATAGTGACTTTGCTTTCATTAGCAAATATCACTAAATTCCAGAACATAATTTGGTATCTTTATTTTAGGTAAAACCACAAGTGGATTAGTAAAGTCTAAGTACAATGGTGGTGAGTTTTATCTCATGGTCAGAATCTGTGATATTTAATGTACTGTAGTTTGCCACAAAATTTGGACCAGATCCAGATCGACCCAAGTGTAGAATTTTCCTACACTGTAAAAAGTGATAATTTACATAGCCCTTGTGTACTGTTGGGGATGTGTGCTGTTGGGGGATTTTGAGGCTTAATTTGGCCACAACTTTCTCTGCGTTTCAGCAAATGGAATGATTTTTGGTGCCAAATCTTATTTTGGTATGTATTTTGGGAAAATGCTTTGGACTTTTTCAAAAATTCAACAATACACTCTGGGCAAATTGACTGCCCTTTCGTTTTTGCCCCATTGGCTTTCATTATAATAACATTTTTTCATTGCACACCCATGACACCATATAATCATGCATTCTTGATTATTTATGGATTTCCATGTTGGAAAGACGGTACACGTGTGTGTGTGTGTGTGTGTGTGTGTGTGTGTGTGTGTGTGTGTG
>CAIGQW010055978.1:9671094-9697067 GCA_903798125.1 Danio choprae | reverse complement strand
GTGTGTGTGTGTGTGTGTGTGTGTGTGTGTGTGTGTGTGCGTGTGTGCGTGTGTGCGTGCGTGTGTCTAAGAAAATAAAAAGATAAGCAGCTCAGCTGTCAGAATATAGTAAACATAGTAAAGTGTATTTATGCACACAGCAAATTGTGAGGTGTTGAATTTCTGGTGTAAGCCTTTGTAGTGTTATAGTGTTAAAATCCAAGTGTACATTTACTGTTTATAACGCTGATGTGGGTTAAATTGTGACTTTAACAGTGTGCATTTGTGGTGTTGCCTTTCCATACTCCTCGTTGGTGTTAATTGCACATACGGGAACTTGAGGGGGCTGAGTCAATACGGTCCGCATTTGACGATTACCTTTTCATTAATGGCGGCTCCTTAATTTGCTGGAAACGTGATATAAAAGCAAACAAAAGAGTAAGATTTTTTTAATTTTTGAATTAAGAAGACGATTTGGCAACTTTAAGATCCGGGATTGTGAGAGTGTACCCGTGAGTCATTGCAGCATTAGCCACATTAAAGCCATCTGGTGTTGAGGTACGTCATTTTACTCATTTAATAGCATAAGATGCAGTTTTTTACTTTCATATATAGGCCTAGGCTACTTGTTATTTACACAAATTGTAAAACCTTACATTTAACATTTGTAAAACATTACTTTTGCGAATAATTTAAAATAATTTTTGGCGCGGGATTCTACACCGCTTCAGTGTATATTTTACATACAGGACCGCCTCGTGAGTCTTCAACATGCACATTTGAAAATTAACGGACAGCGGAGCGGAGCGGTAATGCCAGCAACAGCTTTTCAGCTCACTTAATGCCAAAACAGGTGAGTTTTTGTGTACGTTTTACCGACATGATAACTTAGTCATTTCATTTTAACAAAGAGAGTATTGCTGAGTAGTGTAACGTTATGTTTTCTGCCTTTACTGCGAATGCCTTATAAAATGTGACTCATAAATTTTGTTTTAGATAGTTTACCTCTCTTCACACATGCTTAAAATGTACATTTTTTTCATCGTCTTGTGCGGAGGTAGTATGGCTATGTTGTTAAAACGTATTTTAAATGCGATTAAATCAACCAGTGTAATCCAGTTTATTATTTAACGTCGCAAACTGTGTGCAATTGACCATTTTACACGTGCAAGATATCTGTAAGTGATTCTAATCAGTCATGTGGAGAATTAATTCGTATCATTACATGTATAACGTTAACAGCATTATTTATTTTACGTTTGCAGTCAGCTAGTACGTACAATTTCAAAAGATTTTTAAGGCGGGATAATGTACACTAATTCAGTGTTTCTTTTTTCAAACGGAGACTCGACGCCTTGCGTGTCACGTTGGAAAAGTAAGGAACTATGCATGAAGCAAGTACGTTAGAGTAAAAAGTACGTTTTACATTTCTATTTTTCTTGAGAACAAAAGGATTAGCGTAGCTTTTAAGTGATTTATTTTTATTTTTTTACATTAATGATAATAGTGTAGTGTATGATGTCTGCCGCTGTGGTAAATGTTTCATTAATACTGCAAATGTGACTGATTATATGTTATTAAATATTCGTTTTACCGTCTTTCTCATGCATTGAAGCCTGGAAAATACTTATAATAACGTTTTCATTACTAACGTTATTTTTCGTCGACGTTTGAAGGAAAAAATTAATAATTCACTAACTTGTCTATGTTGTTTAATATATTTCGACTTAGAATCCTGCACGTAGTAGAGTTTTGCGCAAAGATTTTAATCTGACGTTTTTCTGTGATTTGTGCAACCATTGCAAGAATCCATAGAACGTTAAACTCCCTGTAATGGGCAAAGTTGGATGTTCACTTTTACATGTGGTAAAAAAGTGGTGAATTAGAATTTTGGTGAGGTACGCTAACTGAAAAAGATATCTGAAGTACGAAGTGCCTGCTAAGTTTTTATATTGTCATACTTTTATTTGAAGAACATTGATATTTATGTAAATATTTATTTTTTGTTTGTTTTTACAGTGTTTATTACCAAACTCTAATAATGATATCTTTTATTTCTGAGCAGATAATCAACAGAATGCTGTTTAAAGTACAGTATCAAGCTCATAAGCGATACATAAAGCTTCCAGTATTAGCATATGATGCTCTTATACGGGAAGGTAAGTTTTCATACAATTTTTTTTTTTTATATCTGTCATTTTTTTGTCTTGGTTAATGTCTGTATATATTGGTTTAGCCTAATACATGTTTAGAAACAGATTTCATTAAACAACTGAAAACTTGAAAATTATAAATTATTTAAACATTTGTTTTTCTATTCACCTAACAATCTTATTTATTTTTTTATGCCATTTTGTGTAGTCAAGGAGAAATTTGGTATATCTCCAGATCATACCATTTATTTGGCAGATGAGAGCGGAACTGAAGTGGATGAAGATGTTTTTGCAGACATTATGGACCAAAAGCCTGACACACTTTGGAGAATTGTTGATTCTATGGCTACAGAAGGTTTGCAAGGCTGCAAATGCAAAGATGTGTGTTTTAAATTGTTACTGTATGTAGTTGTAACATTCTGTTTTCTTCTTAGATTTTACCACTTCCCCAATCTCTCCATTATCAAGCAAAACAAAAACGGTGTCGCCAACAGACGATGGTGTTTCTGTTTTCTTAACAAAAAGAGCTCGAACAGAGGACCAATTTACAGAGGCCAAGGAGGTAGATTACATGATCAAAAACTATGTAATTGTTGCTTTATGAAATGATTTTACCATTTTTATCTTTGTTGTTTAGCTTGTAAAAGATGTCTTGGGGAAAAAAAGCGCAGGGGAGAAGATTCTTCAGGAGTACAGAGCAACTGGGAAAATCACAGATTCTACAAGGCGAATTCTTGTGAATGCTGTAGTTGGAGACATGATTGAAAAACATGGGTAAAGTTTATAACTTTAGATATTTTTACAATGCATTGTTATCCCAATTTAAATGGATAGTTCACCCAAAACAGAAAATTCTGTATTGCTTGTTGAAGCTAAAACTGCAGAAGCAGCACTCATGCTCTAGTTATTTTCTTTTAATAGAGTACACAAATTTCTACATATTACATGCTAATTTTTTCATCTTCTTAGGAACATTCCACCAAAGGAAATACGAATTAAATATGCTCTTGGAATAGTGACTCTGTTCCCTTCCCTTAAAGATCCCTACTCCAAAAGAGGCTATGTGAGTTTTTTTGTTTGTTTGTTTGTTTTTTTAAATAAATAAATAAATAAATAGTGTCTTTTTAGTTTAACTAAACATCTTGTTTTTATTGCAGGAACATTTTTATGATCCAGAAGGTAACTCTGGATACATAGCCTGGAGACTGAAAACGGTTCAGCGCAACAGTCGAGTCAGTAGGACCAGCATTCCAGAAGGCATCTCTGAGAGGAGGGGCCCTGTCACTGAAAGAGTTTTTTTTACAACGGAGATGCAGCTAGAGGGAGATCGCTGCCAGGAAGCCATTTCATTTCTAAAACACTGTTCTGATCCAGAGCAAGTGGCTGCAAAGATGAAATCTACTTTCCAGTATCGCCAGGAACTGATCCACAATCCTGAAAAGTCATCATCTGTTCTCACTTTATTCCCTAGGTTTCTGGACACAAAAGGCCTGGTATGTGCTGCACCAACTGGTTATGGTTTAAAATTGATTTCAATCTGTTGATGTGACATGACATTTCTGTTTTAATCTATATAAAACATTAGGTGCTTCAAGACTTTGAGTTGCTGTTTGGAGTGGAGACTTCAGCAAAGCTTCTGGAGAAGTGGAGTTCTTCTCTAAAACACAAAGTAATCGGAGAAGCCAAAAACCTGACCCAGTCATTTCTTATGAGTGGTCTGATCGAGTCTGCAGAGCAATGTGAAAGCAGTCAAAGAGCTCCAGGTAGTCATTTATGTATCGCAATAATTGTGTTTCTTTTATGGCTTCTAGGCTTTATTATAAGTGATTTTAAGTCATGTACATGGATTATCTTGACTTAGTTTATGTAGATTGAAAAAATTATGGCCCATGGTGTTTTCCGAAAGGATGTAATTTATCATATGCATTTGTTTTAAAAATAATGGGCCATGGTGTCTTCCTTTTTCTTTATTTTTAGAGTGGGACAGTGACATGTCTTCACTGTTGTTGCTTCTCTATCTCCTTCCACCACCTTCAAGTGGAAAGAAGAATATTGTCAAGATCAGTGTCCAAGAAGCATTAAACCACATAGTAAGGTTCCACAAGGTATGCTTTGTGTTTGCGTCAGACTAATTAGTATTTCAAATGTTCTAAGATGCAAGTTAACAATGGATATTAATTTAACTAGTGTTAAATGATTGTAAAAAAAACTGCAGTAACTGTTACATGACACAATTTTTTGCAAAATGTTTAATTTAATAAACTAGGCACATTATATTTTTCTTATGACTTGTAATGCACTAATCATGAATTTTCATGAGTCATATGACTTGCATTTTTTCTTCCTTTTTAAATTTCTAAAGAACGTAAAACAATGATTTGGGTTAAGTGTCATACTGGCATTTTTTAATGAGTGGCATAAAATAATAATAAAATAGTCTTGCGTAACAATGTTATTTATTGCAATATTGTACAACAAAAAATTGTATTTTGTTGCTGAGTTAAAAAAAAATGTAGCTATCATGTTTGGAGAAAATCTATGGTTGATCTGTATTTCTTTAGGTGTACATAATCCCCTTTTTTGTAAGATACTGAAATGCCTTTACTGTTTAACTTTATTTATTTTATTTTTATTTTTTTCCCCAGTCCTGTTGCAGTTTCGATGATGTGCTGAGAGCAGAACAGACAACACAGCCATACATATTGGCAGTCGGAACTTTGAAGAATTGCATCCATGACTATTACATCATCGTGGATGGACAACTCATTCCCTGCAAGGCGATGTCCTCTCTGGCTGCTTTTGATGAGCTTTTCAAAGCACATTATGTGTTTGGCATTTCATATGATGCTGCTTTGCACAGTATGTACACGTTTCTTCAAACAACGGTTTACAACATTGATGTTGGTGTCACCCATGAAAGCCCTCGAGTCAGGGATCTTAGGGCAAAGATTATAAATTAAGACACTACTGCAGAGCTTGACAAATGTTTAGGTGCTTTGTTTGCAAGTTGATTTGCAATACAGTCAATGAGCTAATACGCCATCTAAAACTTTCTCATGCTTTTTATCCTGGCAGAAGATTACAGTTGGTATGCAATCAGGATAATTGTTGTCTAAGATTTGTTTCATATTCAGGGTTTAGAAAACATCTCCAACGTAGGCACAACAGTGAGCTCTCTGACATGTCTTTATTTGAATCCCCCCCTGCTCCGGTTGAAAGTGGACCAGCATCTGTAACACAACCTTTCAACTTGGTTTCAGGAAATCCAGGAACATCTTCGAACAGTGATGAGAGAAAGTTGCGAACCCAAGAAATGTGTGCATCAGTTATTGCCAAGTTACAGAGTAGTGGAGTGGCCTCCAATGTAATTACATCAGTGGCTGAAAATATGCAAGAGCTTGTAAATGAATTGCATTCAAACATCAGAGAGGATATTGTTCAGTTTGTATCTGATGATCACAGGTCAGATGTTGAAGAATATTTTGACCATCTTGAGAACCCATTCTCTAATTTCACAACTGAGACAAAATGGAAAAAGTATTTCTTTGAAAAATGGGGTGTTGTAGAACCTGTTGAAATACCCTTAGGGGTGAGATATGACAGTAGACGCAATAGAACTACAGGCACATATGATCAGGTTCCAATCACTGATAAATTCGTATACGTTCCTTTATTGCAGACTTTAAAATTTATGTTCAAAAATGTCGAAATTCAAAAGCATTTTGTCCAGCCAAGTGAGAATGGAGAAATATTAAGAGAGTTCTGTGATGGCAGCTATTTTAAAGAACATCCCCTTTTTTCCAAAGAACAAAATTCTCTTCAGATACAACTATTCTATGATGACTTTGAAACTTCAAATCCTCTTGGTTCGAAGCATGGAATCCATAAGATTGGAAGTATTTATTTTGTTTTGAGAAACCTGTCATCAAAGGTAAACTCTGCTCTAATGAATATTCATCTTCTGGCACTTTTTCACACACAAGATGTAAAGCGCTATGGCTTTAATGCCATTTTGGATCCAGTTGTGCGTGACTTTAAAATTCTTGAGACATCTGGAATTAAATTGCCGATCTCAGAGGATCCAGTCCATGGAACTATAGCTCAAGTAACTGGAGATAATTTGGGAATGCACACACTTTTTGGATTTTTAGAATCTTTTAACTCAAATTATTTTTGTCGTTTTTGTTTGATTGACAAATGTGCTTTACAGAACATTTTCTCTGATGACCATCCAGACATAATATTGCGTGACAGACTTCTACACGCTCAACATTGTCAAAACCTCTTTTCAGATGCTGGTCCACAATCATCCTTTGGTGTGAAAAAAACATGTTTGCTGAATGAGCTGCAGTATTTTAATATTTCTGACAATTTTGCATTCGATATAATGCATGATATATTAGAAGGTGTAGGACAGTTAGAAATGAAATTGCTTTTTAACCATCTATCACACAGCAGCATTATATCTTCACAATCTGCAAGCAATAGAATTTACTCATTTAACTATGGCTTTGTTGAACGTAAGAACAGACCAACCATGATTAATTTTGAACAAGCTGGAAATGGGTTGGGTCTCAATGCTATTCAGACATTTTGCCTGATTAGAAATCTGCCTTTAATTTTTGGAGATCTGGTTGAAGTAGGAGATAAACACTGGAGTTTGCTGCTGCTTTTACTTCAGATAATAAATATTGTGTTTTCTCCAGTCATCTCAGAGGGCATGACTGTTTATTTAAAGCATTTGATTTGTGAACACCACACACTGTTTAAAGAACTTTACCGAAGGAATCTTATTCCCAAGCACCACTTCATGACCCATTATTCCAGATGCATCAGGAAGATAGGCCCGCTGGTTCATGTGTGGGGGATGCGTTATGAGGCAAAACATCGCTTTTTCAAAAAAAGTGTAAAGAATTTCAAAAATATTACCAAGTCTTTAGCACTAAAACACCAGATGTGTATTGCATACCACTGGGAATCTCAGCCATTTAAGAATATTGACTGTGGACCTGCAACAAGCGTTCAGCTTTGTGACCTGATTGACTGTGAATTCATTGTGGAAAGTCTGCAAATTGACAATGAAACTGATGTAGATCTTCTTTCTTGGATTACTTGTTTTGGAACTGAGTATCGCTCAGGCCTTTTTGTTTGTTCAGATTTGAGAGATGACATTCCTGTGTTCAGTAAAATTACTGATATAATTGTATTTGGCAGTCAGTATTTTTTGCTGACTTGTGAATTTGAAACAGTATGCTTTGTTGAACATCTTCACGCATTTAAGGTCAAAGAGGAGCTTTGTAGAAAAGTCTCCCTTTTGAATGTTGAAACCTTACGTTTTTTTAGGCCATTTGACCTTCAGATAAGTTATGGATTGGAGGAAAATGACTTTTATATAGTTCCTGTGCACGTTTTTATATGAGCCACTTTTGTGGTGGCAGGATATAATGGCACATTGCTGATGCTTTCCTGTATGTTTTGTTTTGAAAGATGCAATTTCTGTGCTCTGTAAAACGTCTGATTGTTTGATGGTCAGCATTTTTAGCTGGCTTATGAAATTGAAAGTGTGCTTTTGTAAAAGCTCAAAAAGGAAATCCCCCTTTTTGAGTGATTCTTGTGGTTTTAATCCATTTGTTCTTTAAACAACCGTATGCAAAAAAGTTTTATTTGTTTTTATGTCATTTTTGTTCAGGAATGGAGCTTTAGCTCATGTTGTCTTGTTTAGGTTTGGCAGTGACAAGTGAAATATTAATTTTCACTGCATTCTCAATGTGACAAATGTTTATCTATAAAAAGACACTGAATTACAGGTATGAAATGCATATTCTGTGAAGTGATTTAATGTTTACCTTTGCCTATGCTATGTATTTTTAAGAAAATAAATTCTATTTTGTAACTTTCTCCATGATTCTTTAATTGATGTGCTTAAACTACATTTTAGTAAGGCTGTAACAGAAAAGAGTTTGTTTACATTTTATATTATTATTATTCCAGGGTGTTAAAACATTCAAATATATATATTTTTTTATGAATTTCGTGTGGGGAAAATGATAACTTTTACTCCGGTTAGTTTAAAGAAAAATGTAATTTGTTAAATATGACCTGGCAGTGGTGATGGAGTATTTAATCTAGTGTACAGTATTTACACTCTTAGTGTAAACTTATTTACTCTGCTTAAGTGTATATATTCAACCCTTTTTAAAGTGTAACATATACACTGGCCTGGTGGGACTCGTATATGCACCAGAAGAAAGTGTAACTTAACACCTGTGGAGTTATATGTACACTGGACAATTTGCCCTGTAGGTGTTAAAAATGTTTAATGTGGTGTGCATTTTTACACTCTAAGTGTAAATTATTTTACACTGCAGAGGTGTACATATTCAACACTTTCGAAAGTGTGACCTAGACACTTTGCTGGTGGGACTCGTATAGACACCAGAAAAGTGTTAAATTCAACACCTGTGGTGTAAAATGCACACTGGCAAATTTGCTGTGCACACTCACTATAATTTGCTGTTTTATTCCATAGAACTCCATATAAAAGCCAGCAACTTTTTTGCACAGGCCTATATAAAGGGTTAATGCTGCCATCTGAAGATCAATAGTAAAAATAATCAATTTGACCTCTTTCCAACAGGGAAAACCAACAACAATTAAGAATGCATGATTATATGGTGTCATGGCTTTGCAATCAAAATTTCATTTACAGTATAATGTAAGTCAATGGTGCAAAAACAGCCACCAACAGAACGAAAGGGTAGTCAGTTTGAACATTACACCAGGGTTAAAGCGAGTAAACCAATTGCTTTAAAAGCAACAAGTCGACTTTAGCACTTCAAAGCTCTCGATTTACCGGTCAATCTACCAGGTCATGCTTTGGGTCATGACTGAAAGGACAAGATCTCGGATACAAGCGGCTGAAATGAGTTTCCTTCGCAGGGTGGCAGGGCGCACCCTTATAGATAGGGTGAGGAGCTCTGTCACCCGGGAGGAGCTCGGAGTAGAGTCGCTGCTCCTCCACATCGAGAGAAGCCAGCTGAGGTGGCTCAGGCATCTGTTTCGGATGCCTCCTGGACGCCTACCTAGGGAGGTGTTCCAGGCATGTCCCACCGGGAGGAGGCCTCGGGGAAGACCCAGGACACGCTGGAGGGACTATGTCTCTCGGCTGGCCTGGGAACGCCTTGGGATCCCCCCGGAGGAGCTGGAGGAAGTGTCTGGGGAGAGGGAAGTCTGGGTTTCTCTCCTAAGACTGCTGCCCCCGCGACCCGGCCCCGGATAAGCGGTAGAAAATGAATGAATGAATGAATGAAGTCGACATTACAAAAATAATGTAAATAAACCCATCGTAACTTAGAACTGTTAAGTTGACTTAATTTTTATAATTATGCAAATTGTACTCACTTTTTTTTTTAAAAATAAAGTCAACTAATTGCTTTTTTACAGTGTTATACAATGAAACTGTTTCTCACAAGTAAACAAGTATTAGCGTGTCTATTGGGAAAGTGTACGAGTAAATTGTGGGAATTCTTTAATGTGGGAATTAGCTGCGGGCCATGTTGACTAACTGTTAAGTTGAAATTATTCAGACAGGTTTGTCCTCTTAACTGAAGCTAAATGTCTTTCAGGTGGCTCCTCCAAGAATAATCATGCGGTTTGTCTTGGCTCAATCGTAGTGCATTACGGCAAAATATTTCATTCAATGCATGTCACCGTAAATGTGTCAATGCTCATTTATGTGAGGAAACACAATGTACTGTATCTGCAAATGAGGAAATGGCTAATGCAAATAAGCTGCTGCTCATGTTTTAGCGCTGGTAGGCTGCGATGCATCACAGTCATGATTAAACTTGAAATAACATCTCAACACAAATATTGGTGTTACAACCGGCTCAAAATTGTAACATTAGTGAGACAATGCGGATGGGGTAAATTGCAAAGAGGAAAGATTTATTAACAAATAACAATTAACCAAGGATATTTAAAGCAAACAAAGTCAGTATAAGTGGAAGTCAGTGGTGAATAGCGTAGGGAACTGAGCTCATGATCCAAACTAAAACAAAATAATCAAACTGACAGGCAGGAAGGTCCGGCTAATCGAGCTCCTCTCTCACCTCAAATGTAGGGCTCTTTATAGATAACAAATAATGGGTCTCACGTGAGATGACCCCGCCAACCTGATTTCACCAAGTAGCACATGTTCCTAGATTAACATCTATGTTGATCCTGGAACAACATTCCAATCAGCCAATCAGAATTAAGGGATACGTTTACCGTTTATGTTAAGTTTATGCTTACGATTAGGGTTATGTAGTTCTATATGATTGTTATCCAACTATCATTCTCCTCTGATTTTGGGAATAATTTCATTTTCAAACAAAAATGATGTTCCAGGATCAACATCGATGTTATTTTAGGATCGCAATGTACTTGGCAAAATCATGACGTGCGAGATGACCCACTCATAAATCACCAACCAGGCTCTGCAAATCACAAAAACACACAACCAAAACAAACATGTCCAGCACAGGACCTAACAATTGGTCATTTGGAATTTTATTTGAAGGTCCTGTTATCTAGCAACCACCCCAGAACGCCTTAGCAACAACGAGACAACATTTTATTTATTCATTTTCTTTTCGGCTTAGTCCCTTTATTAATCTGGGGTTGCCACAGCGGAATGAACCGCCAACTTATCCAGCATATGTTTTACGCAGCGGATGCCTTTCCAGCTGCAACCCATCACTGGGAAACATCCACACACACTCATTCACACTCATACACCATGGACAATTTTAGCTTACCCAATTCACCTATAGCGCATGTCTTTGGACTTGTGGGGGAAACCGGAGCACCCGGAGGAAACCCACGCCAACACGGGGAGAACATGCAAACTCCACACAGAAATGCCAACTGACCCAGCCGGAGTTCGAACCAGTGACCTTCTTGCTGTGAGGCGATTGTGCTACCCACTGCGCCACAGTGAGTCCCACATTTTATTTATATTTTTATATTCATTTTTATTTTAAATATGTCTTTTTTTATGATTCTTTAATTCTTATTTTATTGGTCTTTTTCTTCTCTAACAAGCAGTGTCAGGGAACAGCTGCTTCCAGATACAGGATATAAGAGGATTCAGTGAACTATGGAAAAACATGTCATTTCACTTTAGGCGAAGAATGAACACTGTTGATGACAGATCTGAGTATCTCTGTTTCCTCTGGTTTGGAAATGACTTTGAGGAAATGACAGTTACTACAAAATAATTTGACTACACCTTTTTATGCCACTTTATTTTAAATAAAATAGATCTTTTTTATTTGATTATAGCTGGGATTGTGCATTTTTTTAAAAATTGCCTTTAATATTAAGTAAACTCTCAGCAATAAAGGTACAAAAGCTGTCCCTGGAGTAGTACCTATTCAAAAAGTACAGTTAAATACACTAAATAAACCCATTAAATAAATAAACACATAATAAATAAACACATCAAAAAATTATAATTTAGGATAAGGTTATCTTCTGATAACTTCCTTACCAAAGAGCTATACATGCCGTATATACAAATGAATGAATTAATCAAATTCACACACAAGCAATGTGTTCGCTACTTTTACTTTTTGCCTTATTAGTTAAGTAGAATCTCTGTCCATTCAGACAATCCCTCTTATTTTTCTTTGATGCCTTCAAATTAATGAGAATACTTCCATTGCAGAAATGTAAGACTCTGACCTGCCGTCTTCGTTTCTGTCTGTTCTCTTATTGAGTGCGGGATTTAGCATGACTGTTCATTTTAATTCAGCCATTTATTTTTTTGGAAGCGAATTAATTCAACTAAAAAAAGTAATTCAAATATTATTAGTTAATTTTTTTAAGCTAATGCATTACTTTACTCGTTACTTAGATAAGTAATATTATTATGTAACTCGTGTTACTTGCACGAGTCCCCAACCACTACATATTAGTACCTAATGAGTCCATATTGCACTGTAAAGATACGCATTATTACCTAAAAAATACAAAGATGTACAGTTTGAAAGGGCACCACCCCACAGCTTTTCTGTTACTATCATTCATTCATTTTCAGTCACTTAGTTATAAGGAATTGTTAGTCACAACGGAATAAACCACCAACTATTCCGGCATATGTTTTACGCAGCAGATGCCCTTTCAGCTGCAATCCAGTACTGGGAAACACCCATACAATCACATTCACACACACACACACACACACACTTATACAAAATGGCGAATTTAGTTCATCCAATTCACTTAGCGCATGTCTTGCGAACTCCACACAGAAATGCCAACTGCCCAGCCGGGACTTGAACCAGTGGCCTGCTGTGAGGCAACAGTGCTAACCACTGAGCCTCTGAGCCGCCCCTTTTCTGTTACCTATTGAGGAAAAAAAAAATTCCAATCTTAAATGCTTATGGAATATTTTGTAAGCATCTATTTTCATCTTAAGAAAGTGTTTGGGGGCTTTAGCTTGAGAGATGATGTCTGAATGTTTTGCTAATTTCCTTGTCATGAGTGGAAAAGTACGGCAGTTCTGTAACCTTGAAGATTAGAGACAAGTGAGAGAAATCCCTCCCTTCTTTGTCACACTCTGCAGTTTCTGTATGACTGTTGGACCTTATAAAAGAATAACAGAGAATAAAACCATGTTTAAATATAATGGGACATGTTTGTCTCCTAGGGGCCTCACAGTGGCGCAGTGGGTAGCACGTTCGCCTCACAGCAAGAAGGTCGCTGATCGCTGGTTCGAGCCTCGGCTGGGTCAGTTGGCCTTTCTGTGTGGAGTTTGCATGTTCTCCCTGTGTTGGCGTGGGTTTCCTCCGGGTGCTCCGGTTTCCCCCACAAGTCCAAAGACATGCGGTACAGGTGAATTGGGTAGACTAAATTGTCCGTAGTGTATGAGTGTGAATGGGTGTGTATGGATGTTTCCCAGAGATGGGTTGCAGCTGGAAGGGCATCCGCTGCGTAAAACATATGCTGGATAAGTTGGCGGTTCATTCCGCTGTGGCGACCCCAGATTAATAAAGGGACTAAGCCGAAATGAAAATGAATGAATGAATGAATGTTTGTCTCCTATTCAGTGATGGAACTTAAATTTGCCACGACAGACGTTTTTTATTCATATTTGAAGTTTTATTTATAGATTATTGTTTGTGGTTTAATTTTAATTTATAGTCTTTTGGTTGTGTGTTTTATTAAGTCTTGTTAATATCTGTGTAATTATAGTTATTTGAGTATAATTAGTGCATGTTCTTAGCTGAAATAAAACAGTTCATTCATTCATTTTCCTTCGGTTTAGTCCCTTTATTGGTCAGGGATCGACTTATACATAAGTTGGACCGTCAACTTATTCAGCATATGTTTTACACAGCGGATGCTTTTTTAGCTGCAACCCAGTACTGGGAAACACCCATACACACTCATTTACACACATACACTACGGCCAATTTAGATTATTCAATTCACCTATAGTTCATGTCTTTGGACTGGAGGAAACCCACTCTAAACACGGGGAGAACATGCAAACTCCACACAGAAATGCCAACTGACGCAGCTGGGACTCAAACCAGCGACCTTCTTGCTGTGAGGCAACAGTGCTAACCACTGAGCAACCGTGTCGCCGCTTAAAACATTTTTTATATTTTCTTTTCTTCAGTTTCATCTATTTTATATTAAGTATAAAAAGTATGCTTTTATTTAGCTAAACCTGCAACATTCGTATCAGGATACTTTGCATATATTCAAATAAATATACAGTTGAGGTCAGAATTATTAGCCCTCCTGTTCAATTTTAAATGTTTTATATTTTTTCCCAATTTTTTGTTTAATGGAAAGAAGATTTTTTTTCAACACATTTCTAAACATAATAGTTTTAATAACTCATTTCTTTTATCTTTGCCATGATGACAGTACAGATTAATTTACTAGATATTTTTTTTTAAGTATTCAGCTTAGCAAAGTACAATTTATAGGGTTAACTAGTCAAATTAGGGTAATTAGGCAAGTCATTGGGGGGCAGCACGGTGGCGCAGTGGGTAGCACAATCACCTCACAGCAAGAAGGTCACTGGTTCGAGCCCCAGCTGGGTCAATTGGCGTTTCTGTGTGGAGTTTGCATGTTCTCCCTGTGTTTGCGTGGGTTTCCTCCGGGTGCTCCGGTTTTTCCCACAGTCCAAAGACATGCAGTATAGGTGAATTGGGTAGGCTAAATTGTTCGTAGTGTATGAGTGTGAATGGGTATGTATGGATGTTTCCCAGTGATGGGTTGCAGCTGGAAGGGCATCCGCTGTGTAAAACATATGCTGGAGAAGTTGGCGGTTCATTCTGCTGTGGCGACCCCAGATTAATAAAGGGACTAAGCTGAAAAGAAAATGAATGAATGAATGAGGCAAGTCATTGTATAACAATTGTTTTCTTCTGTAGCCAATCGGAAAAAAATATTGCTTAAGGGGACTAATAATAATGACAAATAAAATAATGACAAAATAAAACAAATAAGACTTTCTCCAGAAGAAAAAATAATAATATTAATAGTGAATTTGTTTAACAGTGTGTTTTCTGGCAGACTGGACTTCTGTATTGATTTCAGTCAGCTTTTCTCCCTCTGCCCTTTAAAAACCTCAACCATATGCAAATGGGAAATGTGATTACAGCCCAGACTCTGATGAAAGGAGAAGGTCACCGCTGTTCACTTCTTCATTAATGTGCGGCTGTTTTATTCTGCGAAGACCACTGGAGTTAATTTATGATCATTTGTTGTTTAACCTTAGTTTGTCATCTGTTTGTTTGTCCTCATGCAAAGCAACACAGATGATTCATACTGTAGTTGACAATTCTAAATGCATGACGGGGATCGTTATGTGAATCCAATATTTTTTGCCTGAAGAACATTTATTGTCATCCGCTTTGTTTGGGTTTTATCACAGTCCAGGGTCACTTTGGTGATCATGTGATTCTCTAGCTAGAAGTCAGAGATAAAACACGTTGGTCTGACCGTTCAGACTGTCAGCACTGTTTAAGACAGATGAAGGTCTGCAGGAAGGCTGTGCGCTTACTGATGAGGCCCGTGGTTTTGATCGGGGGGAAAAAAAAACAGCAGTTTTGTGCATTGGTTAAGTTACTACTTTGTACACTGTTTCTAGTCCGAATATATTAATATTCTTAAATCAAGAAGCATTTTCTACACTGTAAAAAAATGCTGGGTTTCACACAATTGATTTGTGTTGTGCAATATGAAGGAATTAAATTGAACATAAAACTATTGAGTTGTCCCTCCAAAACGTCAAGATTTGTGTTGTTTCATCTCATTTTAAATAATTAGTTTGAACAAGCAGCAAAGATGTTTTTTGAGTGTAGACAAGCAAACAATATGGTCTTGTTTTAAGAAAGAATATGCCAAAATTAAGTGAGTTTTTCCTCAAAACAAGCTAAATACGCTGCCAATGGGGTAAGCAGAATAATCTTGTTTTTCTATTTGACATAAGAATATTTTGCTTTTTATTTACACACACCCCTTTTGTTTGTTTTGAGAAGCTTTCAGTTGTATATACATTGAAAAAAACAATTAGTTGACTTGACTTAAAAAGTCAAATTAAAATGATTAGATAAATGGACTGTGCATAAATATAAAAATTAAGTTGAGTCAACTTAAGAGTTGTAAGTTACAACAAGTTTACTCACTTATTTTAAAGTAAATTAACTAAACGGGGTTTTTTTTATACGCTGTAATAATTGCAGGGTTCCACACAATTCATTCTTGTTGTCCCAACACAAATTGATTAAGTTAACTTAACAAATTTAAGTGGATTGTACATAAAACAATTAAGTTGTCCTGATAAAACCTCAAGAATTGTGTTGTTTCAGCTCACTTTAAATAAGTAGCTTGAACAAACAGCAAAGATGTTTTTTGAGTGTAGACAAGCAAACAATATGGTCTTGTTTTAAGAAATAATATGCCAAAATTAAGTGAGTTTTTCCTCAAAACAAGCTAAATACGCTGCCAATGGGGTAATAATCTTATTTTTCCTTTTGACATAAGAATATTTTGCTTTTTATTTACACCCCCCTTTTTGTTTGTTTTGAGAAGTTTTCAGTTGTATATACATTGCAAAAACCAATTAGTTGACTTGACTTAAAAAGTCAAAGTAAAATTATTAGATAAATAAACTGTGCATAATTATAAAAAATTAAGTTGAGTCAACTTAAGTTCCAAAATACAACGGGTTTACTCATTTATTTTAAAGTAAATTAACAAAACGTTTTTTTTTATTTTTATACGCTGTAATAATTGCAGGGTTCCACACAATTCATTCTTGTTGTCCCAACACAAATTGATTAAGTTAACCTAACAAATTTAAGTGGATTGAACATAAAACAATTAAGTTGTCCTGATAAAACCTCAAGAATTGTACTGCTCATTGTACTGTTTCAGCTCATTTTAAATAAGTAGTTTGAACATGTGCAACAAAAATATTTCGCAATGGGGTATTGCAAGACTATTGCAACATCCAATTCTAACTGTTAACCATCACCAACTAAAACATGAAAATGTACTATTTGAACTGAATTGGTGGTATTTATAACTTTAACTGATTCGTAAGGACAGTCTTTTTAAAGACGTTTATTGCTGAAGTGAAATAAGAAGGTTTTGAAATCTACTGTTAAGAAAATGTACCGTACTCCACATTTACCTTATAAATAAAATGTTTTGGAATCTAAAATTGTTTATAAATCAAATGCAAATGTCTAATCAGGTCATGTTTTAAATTTGAAGTCGATATTACAGCTTCAAATTGATTTTGTTTATTTGCTAGACCAAAACCAGCCACTTAGTTACACCTAAAGCTTTTTAAATTCATTCCTGTGTCACAAAATCAACCCTTTTCTGTCACAATATTATGTAATATCACATATAATAAACAGACATCAAATACGAATCTTTAACTGCTGTCAGACCTTTCCAAACAAATATTTAATTATAGTATTTGTAGTGATTTTGGTAATGTGAAACTTGACAAAACCCAGATGGAGGAGCTTGCTAAAATCAAATAAAAGTGCTTACACGATGTTCGATGAGTTTTAATGTTAAGGCAATAGAAAAGAGCAGTTTATTATGTTTAATATTTAACCATGCAGGTTTAAATTTCCCCTGCCCTGATAAATGTTAAAATATGATTTCGGTTATAAAATGATTTATGCATTACATTTACTATTCAACAGAAAGATAAAGAGCATCTGGGATCTGGAGGTAATTTCAAGATAAATTGCAAGCAAATAACAATGTGAAATAAAATGAGTCTTTAATCATCTATTCCCAGTCCAGAGATAAAGTTCGCTGGAATCCGCTGTCCTCTCCTCCCATTTGACCTTGTTTGTTTAGCCTGTTCCTGTTAAACTAGTTATCAATGTGTGCTTTAGCCAAAAGGCTCGCCGGTTTCAAATTGCACTTTGTTTGTTAGCGTTAGTTTTATCGATGGATATTAATATACCATGCATTCAGTATAAGACATATGAAATGCAGTGCAGTACAGCATTTGCATAAACTGTGGATAAAACGTTGGGAAATCAGGGACTAAATTGAATTCATACAGAAAAAGTGTATAATATTTGATTACTTTTTCAATTCAAGATTTGTATATTAGGCTGATTTTTTTAATAGGGTAAATTGTTCAGTTTTATTTGCACCTTTTTATTAATTCTATCATTTACAGTTTCCTTTTTTATTATATTACTTATATTGTTTTTAATATTAATGTTTGTTGACAGTGAAACTGCTGTAAATGAATAGATTAAGGGGTTATTTTGCTGTTTTTTTTATTAATGCACTATTAGGGACCCCCTCTCGGAGTTGCTTAGGGCCCATAAGTAGACCAGCACTGATCCATTTACAGCTTCAGTATTTTTTTAATGGACAAATGTTTTTATTGTTGTTGTTTTTTTTGTATGAGCATATAGGCCACAAAATATTAAATCTTTTTCTTGTAATAATCTTTATTTCAAAAGTTCCTGTTCGATCGTATTAAGCAGTTTCTTCCCTTCTTGTTTTCTGTTTTTATTTCCTTCGTCTGCTTTCTCACGCTCTTGACCTTCACATTGATTAAACTCGCGTCCTAAAATAAATAACCACATGGAGAGAGTATAACAGCGAGCAGACAGCAGTGCAATGCGACTTAATCATTCCATGACATGACAAATAAATTGTTTATAATTTATAATGTCATGTACACTTTCCATTTCAGTCAAATCCTGTTCTGTTAATATTTCTCTCCATCAAAGAATCCTGACAATAAAAGCAGTAATACAGTTTTCCACAACAGCAGTAACTGTTTTCAACATTGATAGGAATAGGAAAAGTTTCTTGAGCATGCAGATAAGGACGCCTGAAGTAAAAGTGCAGCTTTTCATCACAGGACACTAAGAAATGCTGGGTTATTTAAACCCAAATTGAGTAAAATAAAGACCAACCTGAACATTGGGTTAGATTTGGTCCTATTCATTTAATAAATAAAATTTTTTTACACCCAGTAATAAGTAAAAAGTATTACACCCAGAATTGGGTTGAAATAACCTAGCACTTTTTGTAAAAGTAGTTGCATTTTAAAATGTATTTAAATAAAAGAAAAATAATAAAGTACAAATAATATTTCTCAGTATTTACTGTATTATTGATCAAATATGCAGCCTTGGTGGACATAAGAGACTTACACTATTTAAAGTAATAATAATATTAATAACAAAGGCAACACAGTGGCTCAGTGGTTAGCACTGTTGCCTCACAGCAAGAAGGTCGCTGGTTGGAGTCCCGGCTGGATCACTTGGCATTTCTTTGTGGAGTTTGCATGTTCTCCCCGTGTTTGCTTGGGTTTCCTCCATGCAAGTGCTCCGGTTTCCCCCACAGTCCAAAGACGTGCTATAGGTGAATTGAATAAACTAAATTGGCCATAGTGTATGTGCGTGAATGAGTGTGTATGGGTGCATCCCAGTACTAGGTATAAGAATAAAGGGACTAAGCTTTTTGACTCAATCTACATTGTAAAAGCGCTATATAAATAAACATGAATTGAATTGAATTGAACTAAGGGAAGTGTATGAATAATAATAATAATAATAATAATAATAATAATAATAATAATTTTACTGACCCAAAGTTTAGACTTAATTTATGCAAATTAGAAGTTTATGTGCAATTGCTTTTTGAACATCACTGATTTTTTTCTGCACACAGAGTAATGTAATAGTGTTATTGTGTGCATTTCTGTACAGACCCACAAGATGGCATCAATCTGGTAGGGGTGGGGAAATGTGTGTTTTAGAGATATGTACTGTATGTGTAGTGTAATAGTATGTTGTATGCCAGTGACAAATATATATTTCTACCCAGAACTTCTGTACAGATAATTAAAGTATCTGTATACCTGATTTTTAGGATTCAATTACTGATACTGCACTAATAAAAAGAGTAAATAAATACATGTCAAAACAGTCTAGTGATCATACTTATCGTGTATCTTACTGTTTTTATTATTATAAACCTGTTTTAGTACATTCTTAATCTGTTTTATGCCATTTTAACCTTTTATCAGGATAAGAACCATATATGGTCACTTAACTGACATTGATTTACGATCCATTTTTCTTATACACTTATTTTGTGATTATTATTTTTTTTTAATGTAAAACCCTTTGAATTACCATTATATATGGAATGTGCTATATGAGGGCAGCAAGGTGGCTCAGTGTGTAGCACTGTCTACTCACAGCAAGAAGGTCACTGGTTCGAGTCCCGGCTGAGTCAGTTGGCATTTCTGTGTGGAGTTTGCATGTTTTCCTTGTGTTAGCGTGGGTTTCCTCCAGGTGCTCCGGTTTCATCCACAGTCCAAAGACATGCATTATAGGTGAACTGAATAGAACTAAATTGGCCGTAGTGTATGAGTGTGTGTGTGAATGAGTGTGTATGGGTGATTCCCAGGAATTGCTGGAAGGGCATCCGCTGTGTAAAACATATACTGGAATAGTTGGCGGTTCATTCCGCTGTGGCGACCTCTGAAGTAGAGACTAAGCTAAAGGAAAGTGAATGAATGAATGTGCTATACAAATAACCTTGCCTATATATCCACACTTGATTTAAAGGGGTAGTTCACCCAAAACTGAAAATTCTGTCATCATTTGCTCACCCTTTACTTGTATCAAACCTGTTTGAGTTTTTTTATTCTGTTGAACACAAAAGAAGATATTTTGAAAATGTTGTAAACCTGTAACCATTGTTTCACCAGATGAATTGAATAGCTCTGTTTGAATAGATTTGATTAATTTAGATAGATTGGGATGATCAAGTCTTTTTCTATGCTGTGCGTTTGCCTAAATTATAATAAATCACAAGCATATAAATACTATAGACCAAAGATAAAAATGAAATAATCAGTGCTTTATGGTTTTCTGGAGAGTCTAACTGTATTCAGCTACAAAAATTTAACAATCAGATGTTAAATAACATGGTCATCATCGTATAAATAATTTTAAAACATTAATATCTTTATCTTTTAATCTTTAATAAATCTAATCATGCGATGTGACTATTGCGGATACATTGCGATGTCGATGCTCAAACGATATATTGTGCAGCCCTATTCCATAGTATTTGTTTTTCCTACAGTGGAAGTCAATGGTTACAGGTTTCCAACATTCTTCAAAACATCTTCTTTTTTGTTCTACAGAAGAGAGAAACTCATAAATGTTTGAAACCACTTGGGGGAGAGTAAATAGTGAGTAAATCTTTGGTTGAACTATCCCTTTAATTCAAAATTTAATTGAAACCTTGTTTTATTATTACAAGAAATGAGACTCTGTTCTTGTGGGAATGAATCAGATTAGGAAAAGAGGAGGTGAACAGACAGTCTGATATACTGCAGAGACTCTCACACTGTTTAGAGTCAACAGTGCAAAGTTGAGCGTATCTCACTATGAGAGAGAAAACAACAAGACAGACACAGATTCCAGAGAGCTGACGTGTCTTAAAAGCAGGCAGAGAATAACATGCTATTTAACAGTCAGCTAGAAAATAATGAGCATTTCAAAACAGAGAGGAATTAATGTTCGCCATGAGGTAATCTACATATTCTGAGGGTCTAATAAAAGGCACATCTGAGGATAAATCCAGTGCTGAGGCTGAGCTGGTGTGTGTCAGTACAAATGTTTTAATGCTTTTTATCAGATCAGGCCACTTAAGGCCAGGATCCGGTCGATGGTCCACTCTGGTGAATAGGTAATGTCATTAACTCAGGCTGTGATTGGCAGATGCAGCCAGAGTGAGGCATCATGGGATTGATCCACCACCCCTGGCACTACTATGATGTTGGGCTTTGTAAAATCACTTATTGGTTTATTAAATATTGATATTGACTTTCCTAGAGTAGGTTGGGCCTATATTTTCATTATATAACATTAAAGATGTAGGTAAAGTCAGCCTTCAGATGGTTGAAGTATTCATTTGAACAGTTTGAAAGGGATAGTTCACCCAAAAATGAAAGTTCTGTCATTATTTACTCTTCAATTGTGGCAAACCAGTTTGAGTTTCTCTACTGTTGAACAAAAAAAGATGATATTCTGAAGAAAGTAACCACTGACTCACATAGTATTTGTTTTTCCTATACTTGGTTTCCAGCTTTCTACGTTTAGGTCAGGCAGAATTTGTTTGGTTAAGCTGTCCCTTTAAATACTGAATGACACTCTGTGGTTCATTTCTTTTTTTTACATTTATTGTATAACAGATAGACACATTTGGTACACACCATTTACAATAATAATCATTGGTTTATTTACAATGGTACCAATAAAGAGAAAAAAAAAACAAGAGCGAGAAACAGCAGAAATCAAAACAAAAACAAAGAAATGTCAATTGGTTATCTGATCTGAGGATAGATATAATAGAAAAATAAATTGAGAGAGAAAAGGGCAAAATAAAAAAGATAACAGCGATTTAGAGATTTAATAGATCACACACATTAAAGGTCATGCAAATCGTATACGTTTTGGGTGCTTTTTTAATCTCTTATATAAAGAGAAATGAGTTCGCAATTTGAAAATTTCAATTTATGAATATAAAATCTACATTAAAAATAGAATAATGTTTATTATAAAGCAGACATTAGAATTTGTATTTAAAAAAATTATTAATTTTGGACTCACAGAAAAATTCTGTCAAATAATATTTGAGATAAATAGCAAAATTGGGACACACAGTTGCAGGACTAAAATAAGTGAGGAAGAGTTTTAACGTTATTCTGACAAAAGGAGCAATTGTGTCAAAATCTGATCCAAGTGTTTTCTTGAAGAAGTTTTTGACGGGGTAAATGTTTTGAGCAATGCCCTCTGAACGTCATTTCTTTCTTTTCAACTCAACGTCATCTTTTCGAGGTGTTTTTAGCGCCATCTGCCAGCAGAATGTGCTTGACAACATTTTTACTTTTATTTATTTTTATTAATAAATTAACTAATTATTATTTTTTTTTTTTGTAATTTTAACGACTGTAAAAGTATATATTTTAAATGTATTATTTTAAAGCAAAACTCGAGTTATGACTGACTGAATGGATACTGAAATACATTTTTTTATAATAATTTGTTGTTGTTTTTTAGTAACAGACTCTGCACTGTAAACCTTTTTCAGAGACAGAGGCCACGTTGATCAATATCTTCAACCAGGACAGAATCCTCGACCGCTAATGAATACAGGAGTTTCTGTTGGCTTTACGCCGAACATAACATCAACAAGCAAGAAAACTGGTCAGTGTACTTTAAAGGAGGTAATCATCTTGCCAGTTCTTTGTCTCTTTGCCTCTTTTATATATAATAATGAAGACAACATTTTATTTTATTTTTCTAGTTAGGAATCTTATATAAAAAAGCTAGTAAAAATGGCAAAAACAAAAAAATAACTATAAAATTTAAAACAATATATAAAATTCATTCATTCATTTTCTTTTCAGCTTAGTCCCTTTATTAGTCTGGGGTCGTCACAGCGGAATGAACCGCCAACTTATCCAGCATATGTTTTACGCAGCGGATGCCCTTCCAGCTGCAACCCATCACTGGGAAACATCCATACACACCCATTCTCACTCATACACTACGGACAATTTAGCTTACCCAATTCACCTATACTGCATGTCTTTGGACTTGTGGGGGAAACTGGAGCACCCGGAGGAAACCCACGCAAACACGGGGAGAACATGCAAACTCCACACAGAAACGCCAACTGACCCAGCCGAGGCTCAAACCAGCGACCTTTTTACTGTGAAGCGATTGTGCTACCCACTGCACCACCGTGCTGCCCCAAAATTATATAAAATATTAATTAAAATAGCACATGCTAAGGAAAATTTAAAGTGTAATAAGAGATGACTCTCATCCTCTGAAGGTATATTTTAAACTATCACCCCCTGGAAGAAGATTCAGAAACATCAATCATAAATTAACTTTTGTTCCAGAAGCTATAATGCTTTAAAACCTTAAATTTTAGCAAGTTTTAATTTTTAATCTATGTATTTTATTATTAATAACAACAATAATAATAATAATAATAATAATAATAATAATAACAATAATAATAACAATACTATTAATATTAATAATAATAATAATAATAATAATAATAATAATAATAATAATTTTTATTATTATTATTATTATTATCATCATATTTTTAAATGTATTATGAAGCATGCTGAGATGTGTTATTTTAATATTCTTTATCATATTGTTTTTGTGTGATTTTAGTTTATATGGTGCCCTAATTTAATTGCTCATTGCAAGATTAATAAAGTTGTTAAACTTAAATCTAATTCAAATTATTAAATATATAAATAAAAAACTATATTAGTATCAGTAATATCAAACTAATTTTGATTCAATGTTTTGGATGAGATGTTCTTTACTATTATACAATTTAAAAATATTTTGACAATTATAATTTTACTTTAATTTTCCTCTATATTTTATATGAATGATCATGAACTTGGACTCTATGTGCTCAGAAATAAAGGTACAAAAGTAGTTACTGGGGTGGGACCTTTTTAAGGTTACACTTTTTGTTCCTTTATGTACTAATACATATATTAGTACAAATATGGACCTAGGGCGACACGGTGGTGCAATGGGTAGCACAATCACCTCACAGCAAGAAGGTCGTTGGTTCAAGCCTCGGCTCAGTCAGTTGGCATTTCTGTGTGGAGTTTGCATGTTCTCCCCGTGTTCGCGTGGGTTTCCTCCGGGTGCTCCGGGTTTCCCCCACAAGTCCAAAGACATGCAGTATAGGAGAATTGGGTAGGCTAAATTGTCCGTATGTGTGTGAATGGATGTTTCCCAGTGACGGGTTGCAGCTGGAAGGGCATCCGCTGCGTAAAACATATGCTGGATAAGTTGGCGGTTCATTCCGCTGTGGCGACCCCAGATTAATAAAGGGACTATAATAATAAAGCCGAAAAGAAAATGAATGAATGAATGAATATGGACCTTTTACAATAGCAAATGCTGGGTTATTTTAACCCAAAATTAACATAAAATATGTACAATCCAAAGCATTGGGTTAATTAATTTATGGCCACTTAATTTAATAGAAAGTGTATATATATCCATATTTCACTCATTTCTGGTTTGAAATAACCCATCATTAACCCCAGTGACAGCTTTTGTATATTTCCGAGAGTGTATTGACCCCCCATTTATTTTCTATATGGTAAAAAATGGAATGAATAAAAAGTTAAATAATAAAAAAATTGTACAAAATCTGTTCCCATTAATTATTAATGCTAGTTTTGCTAGCTGAACACCATCTCAGCAGTCCATACGCTTAGTGTTTTCTTCTATAGCTGTAACACATACAGTTAAAGTCAGAATTATTAGCCCCCCGTATATTTCTTTCTGCAATTTCAAGATTTTTTCAACACATTTCTAAACGTAATAGTTTTAATAACTCATTTCTAATAACTGATTTCTTTTATCTTTGCCATGATGACAGCACATAATATTTTACTGGATATTTTTCAAGACGCTAGCATTCAGCTTAAAGTGACATTTAAAGGCTTAACTAGGTTAATTAGGCAAGTTAGGGTATTAGGCAAGTCATTGTATAATGATGGTTTGTTCTGTAGACAATATAAAAATATATATTGCTTAAGGGGGCTAATAACATTGACCCTAAAATGGTTTTTTAAAAAATTACAACAAATAACAAACAAAGACTTTCTTCAGAAGAAAAAATGTTATCAGAAATACTGTGAAAAATTCCTTGCTCTGTTAAATGCTTCATTTGGGAAATACTTGAAAGAGAAATCACAGGAGTGCTAATAATTTAATATTAAAGAATCACATATACAGCTTAAAGCCTCCAGAGTGTAAAATGAGTTTATTCGCTCTGTGAATGAGTGGACGTGTAGAGCTGATCGCAGCAGTCTGGAGCTCACCGGCCTTATATTAATAGTGAAAGGAGGTTACTCACCCTCTATTCCTGCAGCCTCCAGCCAGAAACTGCTGACTTATGGACAAAAGCAGTAATTTAATTAGACGTGGCTTTAAGTGCTATATGTGTCCTCTTCAGCGAGTTAATAGCAATAAATGTCAACAATCGCTTGTAAATCACTTTAATCTGAAAAACTCCACACAAAACAGGGAAATGAAAATCGATTTATTATTCGCTCAATAAAATATTTAGGCCTAAATTTATGATTTATGGGTTTCAGTTACAGTATGTACATAGTATATGTGATTACACAGTTAAATAAATAACTGTAATAACTGTAAACAATAATTAAATAAACTAAGTTTTGTATGA
>CAIGQW010055978.1:9633419-9653152 GCA_903798125.1 Danio choprae | reverse complement strand
GTCTGTCTGTCTGTCTGTCTGTCTGTCTGTCTGTCTGTCTGTCTGTCCATCCATTCATCCATCTATCTGTCTGTATTCGTCTGTCTGTAGAAATATTTTGCTGTCTGTCTGTCTGTCTACTTTTCTACCTATCCATCCATCCATCCATCCATCTAGAAAGTCCTCAGAAGGTAATATTATCTTAAATTATACATTTTAGGAAGGTGTAGGTTATACAGTACATTGTTAATTGCAGAGCTCCTCTATTTAAAAAAAGAACCAAAAAAAGGTCATGCAAAAGTAACAAAAGTAACTTAAGGCATTACTTACCTTGAAAAGTAACTAAATAATGCAACTAGTTACTTTTTTGGGGAGTAACTCAATATTGTAATGCATTACTTTCAACAGTAACTTTCCTCAACACTGACTTCAACATGTACTCCTTTCCTACAACATACAGTTTCTTTTTTTCCCTTCTTGTGCTCTAAAACTCAGACATAATGAGGAAGTGGTCGCTCACACTATGACACAGACTGCTTAGTTGAAACAGTGACAGGCGATTTCCTTTTCCTCTTATTTTGAGAAGCGATACTGTTTATAAGAGGTGTCTTGATTTTTCTGCTATTATTGTTAAAGAATGATTCTCTTCACACTAGTAATCCCTGAGTTAAAGTCGTCCAAAAATTGATGGCAGCACGTGAACACTGGCGGTCCAAAGTGGATGCAGATCCTACGACTGGATGAGACAAAAGAAACAGACAAGGATTGAACAGGTAAGAGGTATATTTTAATAATTTGAATGAATGAGTAATAGGAAGATAAGTAATAATCTAGAATGCAGCATAATAATAAGAGATTTTCAAGCATCAAAACAAAAAAGTGTGATACAGCTTTATTTCAGTTTACTCAAAAGATTTCTTAGTTAAAATTACTATCTTGCATATTTACATTGCAAAAGACACTGACAAAAATGTCCTTCAGTGTAATGATATATCGTAATATATGATGTATGTGTAATGATGTAATATATTTAACATATTAAATTTAAAGATAAGGTGATGCGGTGGCGCAGTGGGTAGCACAATCGCCTCACAGCAAGAAGGTCACTGGTTCCAGCCTCGGCTGGGTCAGTTGGCATTTCTGTGTGGAGTTTGCATGTTCTCCCCGTGTGGGTTTCCTCCGGGTCCAAAGACATGCGCTATAAGTGAATTGTGTAAGCTAAATTGTCCATAGTGCATGAGTGTGAATGGGTGTGTATGGATGTTTACCAGTGATTGGTTGCGGCTGGAAGGGCATTCGCTGCGTAAAACATATGCTGGATAAGTTGGCAGTTCATTCCGCTGTGGCAACCCCAGATTAATAAAGGGACTAAGCCGAACAGAAAATGAATGAAATGAATTTAAAGATATACATTTGACATATTTAAAGGGATAGTTCACCCAAGACTGAAAATTTTGTCATCATTAACTTAACTTCATCTTCACTTGTCACAAACCTTCTTGAGTTTTTTTTTTCTGTTAAGCACAAAAGAAGATATTTTGAAGAAAGTTGGAAACCTGTAACCACTGACTTCCATAGTATTTTTATTTTCTTACTATGGAAGTCAGTGGTTACAGGTTTATAACATTCTTCAAAATATCATCTTTTGTGCTTAACAGAATAAAGAAACTCATAACGTTTTGAAACCACTTGAGGGAGAGTAAATAGTGAGTAAATTTTCATTTTTGGGTGAACTATCCCTATAATACCCAAAATTCTAATTGTCATTTGAGATCTTTATAAACACTAGCTTTTACCCATTTGTCAGCAGAAGATTTTGATCATTTAAAATGTAGTCAAATTTAGTTTGGCCACTTAATCTTTTATATGTTTTATAGTATTTGTATTATAATTGCAAAAATCTGTTACGCTGAATTACAGTGGAACATTATTTCATCTATTTTATCTGATTTATTTTGAAATGATTTTATCTGAAATTATTTGACGTTATTTGAAACCATTAAAGTAGCCACTTAATTTGCATTTACTATGATTTCTACATAGGTAAAGTTACTTTTGAAAGCATACCTTATATGAAAAAAGCTTCCACGGGTAAATGTTATAATATTGTTTCAGAAATGTTTGCATAATGTTTCCCATCACTAATACTAGCTTTATTAAATTTAATAAACTAATGTCTAAGATACTGATCAGAAATGATAAGTGCTGTTGTTTATGTACAATATACAATATACTTGTTGCCACAAGATGTCACTTTTGCTCATAATTAATATTATTGCATGTGCTAGTAGAAAATCATTATAATAACAGTGATCAGCATGTTTTAGACTATAAGAATAAGCCATTATACATGTTGAGGGTTTCTCTAGTTTGTCCTGTTCAATAACACACAGATGAGCTTATTTTAGTATCTGTTGATTTGTTTAATAATTAACTTGACATGTGAGTTCTTGTTTTGTAGTAGTATGGGGTTGATTTTGGGAGAAGGTTCACCAGAACTTAAAGCACCAGTTTTAAAGGGGAGGTTCACCACAAAATGAAAATGTACTGTTAATTTACTCAAGCCATTGAAGATGTAAGTGTTTTTTTCTTCAGTAGAACATTAATGAAGATTTTGCTGCTGAATCTGTGGTCCGTGGTGATTCAGTAAAGGCAAGTCAATGGCCATTACTGAGATAAACATAATACAAAGATTATTTTTATCAGAAATTAAAAATTAAAATCAAAGAAAATTAAAAATAAACACATACAAAGTAAGTCCAAATCAATAGCCATGGCTCCTGATGATATACACTTATAAACTGGTCTGTGAAATTAAACATTATTTATAATGTTATTAGCTTTAATCTACACCAGGGACCATCTTGTTTCTAGTCCAAATATTAAAAAAACTTTAAATCAAGAGGCTTTTTTCAGACAAGTAAAGAAATATTGTCTTGTTTTCAGAAATAATAAGTCAAAGTTAAGTGAGTTTTTCTGTAAAACAAACTAAATAATCTGCCAATGGGGTAAGTAAAATAACCTTGTCCTTGCTTTGTCATTCGATTATTTTGCTTACCCCATTGGCAGATTATTTAGCTTGTTTTAAGAAAAAACTCGCTTAATTTTGACTTATTATTTCTAAAAACAAGACTTTATTTTGAAGATGCTTCTTGATTTGAGAATTTCTATGCATTTGGACTAGAAACACCACAAAAAAAAATCTAAGAAAGAAAAGCATTTTTTTGCAGTGAATGACATGAGGGCGAGTAAATTAACTGTACATTTTCATTTTCAGGTGAAGTATAGAATGGCATTAGTCAAAATATGTCAAATAAAATTAACTTACTTTAAAAAAAAACATCGACTCAACTTATAATTGTAAGGCACCTTGCTGCACAGCTTTGTTGAATTGACTTAAATCAAGTCAACCACAGTACTTGGGTTAAAAGTTGAGTCAACTCAAAAAAGCTGTGTTGAGTCAACTTTTTATTCATTTGTTTTTAACAGTGAATGGCCAGCCAGCAGCAACCAGTAAAAATCTACAATAACCATTTTTATATGGCATTTTTAGTCTTCAATGTATTTTACTAAATAAGCTCCTTTAAAGTCAGCTTGAACTGGAAGCTGCAACCTTTTTTTTGTATGGTGATGCAGTTCCTAACAGAATATTAAATGAGAAAACAGTGGGCGTGGCTTGTTTTTTTCTACTGCAAGCTGATTGGATGTAGTAAAGTAGGCATTTTTAATTCCGATTTCAGGAGAGTTCATACAACCTAACAGACTCCTCCTCCTCACCATTTCTGTGTGTTGTCAAAACTGACAGTTAGAGGGGCGTGGTTAAGCATGTTAGCCACACCCTATACCTCAGACTGACATAATCTGAGAATTTAACTGAAAACAAACAGGAAGAGCATTTTCAGATTTCAACGAAAGATTACAACGGCAAACTTTTTTTTACTTTAATGACATGCACAGATGAATTGTTCACCACACAATTAGCAATGTGAGCTAACAAAATCAATAGGGTTAGTTTTGATTTCATTTGCACTTTAAAGATGTCTATTCTCTTATATGTTGATTGCTGTTTCCAGTCCTGGTCAGTCTAATCTCAGTACTAAGCCATGGCTCCGCACATTAAGTCCATCACTGAGTCTGCAGAGATCAATAGACGTCTAGATCACAGGAAGGAGGCGAATGTTCAGTGGCTTGTTGGAGGCTGAATATGGATCACAGTCCATTTCACCCAAGTGTGTAGTTTTGATGCTTTTATAAACGATAGCTGAAACCTCAATGGCCAAAGCCACGACACCACAATACTCTGATTAACAGAACAACAGCGCTTTCCAGATCTCTTCTGTGCTGTCGGACTTTATACACTGAAAAAAAGGATTCATTAGTTTTACTAATTATTTTTTTAAGGTAAGTGTTTGCAAACAATTTATATGGGCTGAATTTAAACAATTCAGCCACATTTTTTATGTGGCGGATGCCCTTCCAGCAGCAACCCAGTAGTGGGAAACACCCATACACACTCATACACTAGGGCCAATTTTCATTCATTCATTCATTTTCTTTTCGGCTTAATCCCTTTATTACTCTGGTGGAATGAACCACCAACTTATCCAGCATATGTTCTACGCAGCGGATGCTCTTCCAGTTGCAACCCATCACTGGGAAACATCCATACACACTCATTCACACACATACACTATGGACAATTTAGCTTACCTAATTCATTGCATGTCTTTGGACTTGTGGGGGAAACCGGAGCACCCAGAGGAAACCCACGGCAACAAAGGGAGAACATGCAAACTCCACACAGAGATGCCAACTAGTCCAGCCGGGACTCGAACCAGTGACCTTCTTGCTGTGAGGCGACAGTGCTAACCACTGAGCCACTGTGCCGCCTTATAGTTAAACAGTCTTTAATAATTACATCTTTTTTAATTGGAGTTGTCATTGGTTGGTTTGAACAGGACTTCATAGTATCATGTAAGAATAAGAAGCAAGAATCTGTAACATTGCTTCTTGAATATCCTCAGAAAGGCTCATTTTTGTCATTTGTTGTGTCATGCTTATAACCTGTCAAACAAGTTTAAATAGTATGCATTTGTCGAAGGGTCTGAGTGTTGCTTTTAAGATTTATTTGTTTACTTTCTTCCAGTGCAGACCTGAATATCATGCTAAGTTATTGCATTGTGATTTTGTTATATACAGTGGGTACGAAAAGTATTCAGACCCCCTTAAAATTTTCACTCTTAGTTATATTGCAGCCATTTGCAAAAATCATTTACCATAATTGAGCATAGAGACCTAAAATGGTTGTTCACCAACGTTTACCATCCAACCTGAAAGAAATGGAGAGGATCTACAAGGAGGAATAGCAGAGGATGTTGCTGTGTGTACATTAATGAGGGAAAAATTATTTTGAATGATTTTAGCAAATGACTGCAATATAACAAAGAGTGAAAAATTTAAGGAGGTCTGAATCATTTCTGTACCCATTGTATATTGCTATGTATTTGTTTTGTAAATAGTCCACTCAGGTTTGCAATCTAAAAACTGCTGTCTTTACAATATTACTGCTGAAACGAGCTGTTATTTGAATTGGTGGCTGCACTCATGCATATATGCAGAAACGCATGCTGCTGACCTTCAGAAAGGTCAGAAAAGAGAGAAACAGACAGAACTGCTTTGCTTTGTGAAGCTCCAACACACTGTGTGAACTGAGAGCGAGCGCAGATGGAGCCAAAGCAAGATCAATATACCGATTAGAAGCCTAATACGCTAATGGCTTGGCCAACGAGCAGACAGAAATAAACCCAGGAGCATAATCAGAGTGTAATTTATCTCCTGCTCACAAAAACTGAAACTGACACTTACTGTTTATATGGCTTAAAAATAAATCTTTCATATTTCCATAAATTGATGGTTATTTTATAAAAAAAGATTTAATTTTATTTATTCAATTTTTTTATTTAGTAATGAAATTTAATATTTTTTTTTATTAATTTATTTTATATTAATTTTATTTATTCATTGTAATAAATTCAATGTTTTATTTTATTGTATTTTATTTTATTTAATTTTGGTCATGAGCTTTGAGCTTTGGGTCATGACCGAAAGGACAAGATCTCGGATACAAGCGGCCGAAATGAGTTTCCTTCGCAGGGTGGCAGGGTGCAGATAGGGTGAGGAGCTCTGTCACCCGGGAGGAGCTCGAAGTAGAGCCGCTGCTCCTCCACATTGAGAGAAGTCAGCTGAGGTGGCTCGGGCATCTGTTTCGGATGCCAAAACATATGCTTTGGACGCTTAACTAGAGAGGTGTTCCAGGCATGTCCCACCGGGAGGAGGCCTCGGGGAAGACACAGGACACGCTGGAGGGACTATGTCTCTCGGCTGGCCTGGGAACACCTCGGGATCCCCCTGGAGGAGCTGGAGGAAGTGTCTGGGGAGAGGGAAGTCTGGGTTTCTCTCCTAAGACTGCTGCCCCCACGACCCGGCCCTGGAAAAGCGATTGAAAATGAATGAATTAATTATTTCATTTTATTTATTTATTTATTTATTTATTTATTTATTTATTTATTTATTTATTTTATTTCATTTAATTATTTTTAAGTAAATTGTATTTAGTTTAACTTGATTTATTTTGCCCCATTGTAGATTATTATTTTTTGGGTTACAGCCTAATTTAGCAGTTTCAGCAGTACACTGTAAATAGAAATTTGTTAGGTTTGCTAAATTGAATTGTGCATAATCATTGCCTTAATTTATTTAAAAGTCATTTAAAAATCACTTTAATTGTATCAAGTAATTATTTCTTACTAATATATAAAAAATATTCCTTACTTTACATATAGTCATGTTTACTAGACCATTTAAGTTTTGTTGACTTAACTCGAGCTGTAATCTAAGTTAGTAGACTTTTACAATTTTATTTTTACACAAACCTCTGTAAATCCCACACTAAATCACATCTCCCTATTTTAATCGCGTGCACAAAATACACAATAACACAATTTCTTTACATTTATTTTTCATTCTGACACAAAACATGCTAGAAAGCTGAAATCTGCATGGTTGGTGCAGTTCAGCCCAGTACAGTCATATTTTGAGTTTTGAATAGACCTGTGGGTGGCACGATGGCTCAGAGGTTAGCACTGTCGCCTCATAGCAAGAAGGTCGCTGGTTCGAGTCCCGGCTGGGCCAGTTGGCATTTCTGTGTGGAGTTTGCATGTTCTCCCTGTGTTGGCGTGGGTGTTCTCCGGGTGCTCCGTTTCCCCCCACAGTCCAAAGACATGCAGTATAGGTGAATTGTATGAACTAAATTGGCTGTAGTGTATGAGTGTGTGTGTGAGAATGTGAGAGTGTATGAGTTGTATATGGTTTCCCAGTACTGGGTTGTGGCTGTGTAAAATATATGCCGGAATAGTTGGTGGTTCATTCCGCTGTGGCGACCCCTGAAAATTAAGGGACTAAGCCAAAGGAAAATAAAGGAATCTAATTTTGAAGTAACTGTCTATTAAGTACAATAAACTCTCATTAAAAGATGTAAGTGAAATGAACTCATTTAATTTCATTGATTGCCCTGCTCGATTTTACAGTGTATTACGTGCATTTTGCGGGCGTTTCATTTATTTATTTTTTACTTTTCAGTTTCATTCAATTTATTTTCTGTAAAAAAAACAGGTTTATTACACATTTATATAAAAACTGTCTATGCATTGCATTTGAGGGGTGTGGCTTTTAAGCTTATGAATATTTAACAATGCTATCCAGGCAAAGATATTGACTAATAAGTACTGTTAATAATTGTTGTTGGTCATTAATAATAGAGTTGCATGCTTTGCTAAAATGATAAATGAAATATTGAGTATGTGCATGGATTTTGGATGTACTGTACACTGTAAAAAACTAATCGTATTGCCTTTTTAGTTGAATCAATTGATCTTTTCTAGTCATCTCAACTTACATCAGTCAAACTGACTAAAAATATTAAGTTAAACATTGTATGAGTTAAATAAAGTGAGTTGAAACCTGATTAACTTATTAAAATAAGTTTGAGTAACATAAAAGGTTTTGTAGTGATGGCTTTTTGTTATTATTTTTTACAGTGTATTTTATTCGAGGGCATAGTATATACTCGTTTTGGAGAACATCATGATCTTTTTGTAGTGTATTCAGGCTAATAGACACATCTAAGGATAAAGCCAGTGCTGAGGCTGAGCTGGTGTGTGTCACAGTACAAATGTTTTAATGCTTTTTATCAGATCAAGCCACTTAAGGCCAGGATCCGGTCGATGGTCCACTTTGACGAATAGGTAATGTCATTAACTCGGGCTGTGATTGGCAGATGCAGCCAGAGTGAGGCATCATGGGATTGATCTACCGCCTCTGCACTTCTGTCATGCTGAGACTGATAAAATCACTCATTTATTTATCAAATATTGATACTGACTGATGGCCTTTCTTGGAGACGGCTGTGGTTTCGTTAGCTGTTATTTAAAAAGATTTGAAGCGGTACAGCTAGACATGAAGCTGTGGAATAATGTGTGTTTGTTTTGGTCTGGTAACAGATAGGTTAAAGGTTTAGGCCTTTATCTGAGACTGAAGCCACTGGATCAATAACTCCAGCCGGGACACAAGCCTCAACCGCTAATGAATACAGGCCGAGCCTTGAGTTTGCATTCAGAAACTGTAGCGTGAAGATTTTTTTTTCCATTTATTTAAAACTTGAAATATTTCCACAGGATCCACTTTTTATGTATTTAATAAGATGCAGACCATCTTTAAATAAATATTAAATAAATTAATAAAGCAACTCATTTTTTTTCTTTTACAAAATTCTCATTACAAATTATAAAAATATATACTTTAAAATAAATTAATATGGACCTCACGGTGGCGCAGGGGGTAGCACGATCGCCTCACAACAAGAAGGTCGCTGGTTCAAGCCTCGGCTGGGTCAGTTGGCATTTCTGTGTGGAGTTTGCATGTTCTCCCTGTGTTGGCGTGGGTTTCCTCCGGGTGCTCCAGTTTACCCCACAAGTCCAAAGACATGCGCTATAGGTGAATTGGGTAAGCAAAAATTGTCCGTAGGGTATGTGTGTGAATGAGTGTGTGTGTGGATGTTTCCTAGTGATGGGTTGCGCAAAACATGCTGGATAAATTGGCAGTTCATTTCGCTGTGGCGACCCCAAATTAATAAAGGGACTAAGCCTAAATGAAAATGAATGAATGAATAAATTAATTAATATCATACTACTAATAAAGATGCAGTACTATACATTTAACAGTACATTTTTATAACCTAGAAAATATGGTAATTGTAAATGGTAAATCGTAAATGTCCAAAACTCTATGCCCATATGTATATATATGGATAAGTTGGCAGTTCATTCAGATTAATAAAGGGACTAAGCCGAAAAGAAAATGAATGAATGAATATATATATATATATATTAGCATGCACATGGATTTTTGGGACATACAACCCATTTTGAAAATTAATCTTTTTAATATTTTTAAACAAATAAAAACAGATATAATTACTTAAATAATATTTTAGTTACTGAAAATATTTAGAAATAGAAAGAAAATAAATTTAAGTGAAATATTGCACACATAAAAATAACAATTTCAAATATTTTTTGTTTCTCTTCATTTTTTCCTCCTTTTTAAATTTTTATATAATATTTTTTCTAACATAAATTTGGGTGTATTATTTTTGGACTGTTATTGTGAGTTATTTTGTTAGATTTGCTCCAGATTTGGCTTCAGTACTGACTATAAAGTATATGCACAAATATAATATTGTAAAGCATCTTATATAAAATGTTAATTTAAAATAAAGATTTGTGAGGGGCTTACTCATATATGCTGAGCACTGTATATATTAAAGTGTGTAAATGCCCAAATTTTAGGATCTATAACATTTTGTCCTCAATTATTTGTTAATAGTAAATTAAATCGGCAATGTACTTATTTGTTATTGCTTATTTTGTTGCTAATAATAAAAATGATAGCCATATAAAGAGAACAGTCCTATTGGATTATGCGTGTAGGGGTCAAAAGTCATCACCCTTGGGTGATTCGGTCACAACATCAATGGTTATAAACGATCTTGCAACAGACATTCAAACTAGATCTCCAATATGTTTATTTTCAATAAGATTTCATTATGATTCAATATGATAATGAGCACAATTCATTTACATTTTAGCATGAACAAACAATATAAAGACCCAGAATTGGACAGTGTGAACAGATCCTCTCTCCTGAGTGTAAAATGATGGATTACTCCTTCACTCGGCACCTCAGAGAGATTTTAATGGATCTGGAGAGCTGATCACAGCAGTTTGGAGCTCGTTGGCTTTATATGATCAAAGAGAAACCTTACTCACAGCAGGAAATGCTGACTTGGGTACAAAAACAGTCATTTAATTAAAACAGTAGATCATAGCAGCAGACGTTATAAGATGGATTTAAACAGTGCATGCAATTTACAAATACTTTCAGTTTGCTTTTGCTCAGTGTTGACTGCGGAAAAGCTGGGGCAATAAAGTCTTCACCTCTTCTTTTCATGGTTGACGGGGTGTTTTTATTCAGTCGGCTCTATCTAGGTCAATCCCACAAAGACCAAACGGCCAGTCCTGGCACCATTGAAATACAGTCAACCTGCTCCAAAGGTTTTTTCTACTTTTAAGCATGGCATCCATGCTTAAAAACATGGCGTGACATTATTTAAAGACACAAATTCAGTCGCACATTAACAGTATAATAAGTGCATACACAGATGAGCTGGTTAGTAACTAGTTAGTCTGATTACTTTGGTATGAGCATTAAAGGGATAGTTCACCCACAAATCTATTCATCCTCTACACTGTAAAAACATTCTTGCGGCCTTTTTAGTTGAATAAAATTTACTTTTCTAGTAATGTCAACTTGCATTAATCAAACTGACTAAAAATATCAAGTTAAACTTTGTATAATTTAAGTTAATCAGGTTTCAACTCAATTTTTTTAATGTAAAGCAATATAAAGATGTTTGTTGAGTTGACTTTTTGTCATTACATTTTTAGTGTACTTGCTTCAAACCTGTTTGATTTCCAGTGTTGATGTGAATATGAATGTCAATAACTACCACTTTCCTACATTTTTTAAAAACAAACAAACAAACAAATAAAAGAAAAATATATATTATATTACATATTTATAATAAAAAGCTTTGGAAACACTTGAGGGTGGGTAAATGATGAGTAAACAATTTTTTGGTGAACTGTCCCTTTAAGAAGGTGCATGAATAATTACAATAACTTACGCAAATATTTGTTAGAGACAATTAACAACTGCAAATTAATACTGTTTTTCAAGGCATATGTAGTGTAGTTAAACAAAGACTATAGAATGCATATATATATATCATTGCATAAATGCAACACTATCTCAACGCTCAAAACAACGCTATCTCAAGGCAATTCGTAACGTTTTGATGTAGTGGCTAATTCGTATGGATTCGTAAGATCTCATTCGTACAATTTAGTGTGATTTGCTCATCCTCAATGACGGTTGGGTTTAGGGGTGGGGTTTGATGCCACGCCTCCTTTTAAAAATCATACATTTTCATACAACTGAACTCGTACGAATTCATACAAATTAGGGATGCAGGGATTAACCAATTTCACTATTAATCGTGATTTAATTCGGTTAATTAATGGTTAATTAACTGAAAAGGCTTCTCAACACCTCGTTTCTCGTTTGTCAACTGCTGCAACTGAACACAATGATGCCAACTGTACACTAGTTTAAAGTTCCAAGCTTGTACACAGAGACTAATATGCACGCACACTGGATTAACTATGGCTAAGGCTATTAACTAAGGGCCGTTCATATATCACGCCTTTTCCGTGCGCAAGTTCGTTATTTCCAATGAAGTACATTTGACTACATTTGTACTCTTTAAATGGGAAATACTTAGCTAATATGTAGCTTTACATTAACATCATTTATTCTTATTTTTAAAATTTATCGATTGTTCTGTCATTTATTTATAGTGTAAAATGATTACTTATGTTTAAATGTCAAAAACCTTTTTTCACTCATTTTTAAATGGGCTAGTGTATGTTTTTATTTATTATTTTGTGATGTATATTTATATTATTTATTCTTTTGTGATGAGTTTTCATGTGATTTTCTAAATTATTTGTCTTTTGAAATGAATGAATGCATAATAATCGTAATAACCCTGAAACCGTGATTATTCCTCAGACTATAATCATATAATCGTTGCATCCCTAATACGAATTAACCATTAAACTGACAAAACGTAAAATAGTTATGTTTCCTCGTGAGATCAGGCTGAAATGCAATGCATATCAGTGATGATTTCATCTTTCGTAATCTACTCTGAATGCACGCACACATTGACGTTCTTATGTTTCTCCCAGTAGTGACATTCTTCTGGAAAGCTGGACAGAGTGAAGCTCTCCTTGTGTCGGCTGACGGCGTGAACCAGAAACCCTGCTAACTGCTTCTCCAGCAGCTCCACCACAGCTTTAGCGTCTCCTTTCCTGGCAGGACCCTCCATCATCTGTTTGACGCTCTCATTGGGCACGGGCTGAGGGTCACTGCAGTACGAGACCACCAGGTGTGTGTCGTTTCCTTGAGAAACTTCCAGATATTTCTGTCCGGACACACACTGAAAGTTTTGTCCGGCTCTCAAGTTGCTAATTTTGCCCATGTTGCTGATGACTCTGATGGACCAGCAAACCCAGTCGAACTTCTTGATCAGGAAGTCCAGCAGTTCTCTGGCCGTTTCCTGAAGGTTTGCTTCCTCTTTTTCCTTCAGGAGCCTCTTGATGTCCAGTTCAGCTTGCTCCGGGAATGATTGCACACATTTCTCAATGGTTTCCTTCATTCTGGTCTCGATCTCCTGGATTTTGGTGCTCCACTCTTGGATCTTCTCCTGCTCTGCTTCTTCTCCCTGAGTGAGGAAACAATATCCCAGCAGAGTGATTATTCCCAGACAGAGCAGCTCTTTCAGCCGCACACAGAAATCTTCCAGGACTCTTCTGTTTCTGGCCTCGTATTGCTCCACAACCTCCAGGATGGGCTCCCCAAATGTGCTGTTCCCCATCACAGCATCGTATAGCATGTAAAGATTCTTCTCTCCACCAGTTTTGGGGAAGTGCTGTAAGAACAAGCGTTTTCTGACCTCCTTATACTCCGGTTTGGCCTCAAGAATGTCTATGTATTTTCTAAACTGGTTGCATATGTTTTCCTCCACAGTGAAGAACTGAGAATCCAGGCGTCCCTTTTTTATTTCGCAGTTGATGTCTTCTATTTGCGATGACAGGACATCTAGTTTGCTTCTCACGACTAGAAACTGATCTTTGACGTATGTGACTTCCTTGCTTTCTACATTGTCCAAGAACAGCCTCAAAACTGGTGCGGAGGCTTCAAAAAGTGGACTCAGGCCTCCAACGGCGCTGGCCAACACCTCCGCTCCTCTCTCAAACATCTCCATCACTGCTTCAATCGCCTCCTTCTTCTGCGCAACAACCCGCTCTAGTGAACTGGACATTTCTGAAAACAAACAACAATAGACACTCTTTTTTTTTAATTTTAGTTTAAGAGGCAAAATGTAAAATAAAATAGTTGTAAAAAAGAGAAGAGGAGTTTTAATTGCTCAGAGATTGTTGTTTAATAGCTTGGGACACTTTCTGCTAACACTTTATTTTAAGGTTTCCACATTACAATGAAACTGTATGTTTACTAAGTAATAATTAAAGTATTTTCTGTATATGTACGTTTTAGGATTAGGGTTTTGCTTACTGCATGCAATTATATACTACTTTTATTATTATAGTATGTACATGTAATGCCACAATGACTAAAGTGTTTGTAATTACTTCTTAAGAGAAATTCAAATAAGCTTAAGCAAACCCTTGCTGTATGAAAATTGACCATGTTTGTTAGTGTAAAAGTGTAGTAACGAGCCTTTTTTGATTATTGATTTTACTACAAATGACATGGTTAAATTATGGTTAGTGTCGCAAAACCATAATTAATGTGTTATCATTACTTAACTGCAATAGTCATGTTTAATTGGGTTTATATGTAATAAAAACGGGCTGCACGGTGACGCAGTGTGTAGCACGACCGCCTCACAGCAAGAAGGTCGCTGGTTCGAGCCTCGGCTGGGTCAGTTGGCATTTCTGTGTGGAGTTTGCATGTTCTCCCCGTGTTGGCGTGGGTTTCCTCCGGGTGCTCCGGTTTCCCCCACAAGTCCAAAGAGATGCAGTACAGGTGAATTGGGTAGGCTAAATTGTCCGTAGTGTATGTGTGTGAATGAGTGTGTGTGGATGTTTCCCAGTGATGGGTTGCAGCTGGAAGGGCATCCGCTGCTTAAAACATATGCTGGATAAGTTGGCGGTTCATTCTGCTGTGGCGGCCCAGATTAAGGGACTAAGCCAAAAATGAAAGAATGAATGTAATAAAAACGGTAGTTAATTTAGCTATTTGTCCTCGTTGTTAAAGAGAAGACACTAAATATAGTCTATAAATGAATATTAGGGTTATAGTTTCCTCAGACAGTACAGCTGAATAGATATAAAACAACAAAAACGAAAATGCAAAGCCATATCAAATTCATAATGATGTTTCGATATAATTATTTAATACTTCTTTTTCTCATATATTGCATGTTGTCCATGATGGCAAAAACATCAAGTATAGCCTACACGAAACTGTCATCACGTTGCTAAATTTAGAGGTCTGCCATCAGCATATTTTCTGTCTTAAGTCTCCATGCATGTTAATAAGCAAACCACGACAAAGTGCATGCACGTTTTAAAGCATTTAAACAATTACATTCCTTGCAAAATAGCTAAAGCTAAGAATCGTGTTAGATGTGGCACCACTAATGTGCCATCATCATCTGTTCGGTAAAGGACACACCTCGAAAAGCGTTTAAAAGCTCAGTCTGCCTCATAAGTGTCCTACATGCGCACCACAGCTTTTAAAATATTTCAAACAGGTTTCTCACGTCTGGCAGGTTGAAGAACTGTCCGATTTACCTGTCCGAAATGCAGTTTTCCCTCAGGTATTGGCTCGAGGTGGATATTTGTGCTGATTTGAGAGTGAGTGTGGAGTGAACAGACAGGAGCGCGCGCGCGCGGGAAAGAGGGAGTTGCGCGCGCTGAGGATGCTTCAGGATGATTTTTTGGTTTGGAAAGCCTTTGGCAACAGTGAAAAAAATCTGCTGTTTTTGACAGTTCGGCATTATTTTACGTTATAATGATAATCTGACAGCAGATAAAAGTGTTCTGTATTGTTTCTGAAGAGAACCATCGTGTAATGGGTGCCCATTAGGAGGAATATTGCGCGCAATGCGCAACACGAAGCAGCGTCGGTGGATCAGAAGAAACATGCGCAGATATTTTCCACACGCCAATAGCAGGTATTTTATGATCATGTATGTACGTGGATATCGAGCTTTATGTACGATGTTATTACACTATGCATCCAATGTTATTATCTACTCGGTTTTTAAACGTTATTTTCTTTGTGCGTGTATTTTTGAAAGACAAAATCCTCACATTATGGAATTAGAGGCATATAAGAAGCAAGTATATGTATATACATTTATTTATGGGTAGATATAGGCCTATTTGTTTTCTAACGATCTACAAAAAACGTTTGAAAAAGCGAGGTGTGACATTGTGATGAATGCGTCATGGATGGCTGACGCTGCTGAACATGATGACTGATTCCCTTGAGGCTCAGCGGAGAACAGAGAAGGGGTTTAAAATTGAATGATTTTCGACCTCATTGTGTGCTAGGTCAGAAGTAACCAGTGAAAAATGTTATTGGTTCTCTGTTGTAGATTATATTTTGATTCAGATTCAGTATTTTTGTTAAGACCGTATGACACATGGGGTTGTTAGGGCTGTGTTTTGTTACGAGTTTCACAGAACTAGCCTTTTTTTCTTCAGGTTTTTAATCTCAGTACATAAACGACTTCATATTTTTAAGACCTAATTGTTTTTTTCTCTGCTCTGAACATAATTTTAAGTAGATGGGTAAACAACACAATTAAACCAAACTGAAATATGTTAATCTGTCTGTCTGTCTGTCTGTCTGGTTGTCTGTGTACCTACTTATCACTAATAGCACTAGCACCAAAACTTAAAACCTTCTTAAAGCATGCTAGCAACATGTTAAAATGTTAACAGTCTGTAGCAAACATGTTCAAAAACCAGTGCTGTTTAAACGACTTCTAAATTGTAATAAATTAGTTTATTGTTACAATATTACTGTCTCAGAATCATAGTGTGTTACATTACTCCTGTATTACTTTTGAGTTACTTTCACTAAAATAACTACAGAATAAGAACTTAAAAGCAAAATATGTCCAATTTTTTATATCCACAACAAACCCTCTAAAACAATGTTATATTTTTGCTGCCTTGTGTATTTACATTATTTCACATTATCGGGTACTTCGTCATTAAGCCACAACCCATTTTTTGTTTTCCTTTTTTCCCATTTATATGAAAAAAAAAAGAAAATGCTTTATTTACCTTTTGACAAATGTCAGGATAAATAATTACCAGTTTATCAAGTGAAATTACAAATGATTGATTTCCTAAAAGCCACAACACTTACATGATTACTAACTAATTCTCTTTCTATGTTTTCTTCTACTTATTTCAGAATCATATGTCCATATGGTTGCTTCTTCAACTTGCTGCAAGAGTATTTGCAAACGTTTCCTTCTCATGACATGAACTGACGCATAAGATCCTTCTGTGATGTCACGTGGGGTAAAGTAAGTCTTATTAATGTTTATGTATTCCTGAATGAACATAGAAAACAAGATAAATAAGGAGAAAATACAAAATTCCTACCAAGTTCTTTTTTGGGGGGGGTGCAGGGAGATTTGTGTGATTTAATCAATAATTTATACAATTTAAGGAGAACGTATGTCCATAACTCTTTTTGCCTGTAGCTATTGGATTAACAATGCAATGTGATTTGATTTAATACAATACCACTATTCACGTAAATTGAACAAGGCACTATATGAAGAGTTTGCTAGTAAGCATGGTTCCCTGCTGGTAGACTCTATTGCTACACTATTGTGGGCCAAAAAAAATACATTATAAAAAGCTTTTTCTTTGGAAAAAAGTATTTAAGTGTTACAAATTAGATTGCCTTCTAGATCTTTTTTCTAACAACATACACAGAATTAATGCAATACATTTAAAAATGCAAAATACCCAGATTTGTTTCCAAAAATAATATAATATATATTAAATATGCTACATTTTGCAGTGCTTATAGTTTCATATTGCATGTTCTTTTTAAATACATTAAACACAAATAGGTGCTACGTGCTATTGAAATAGTATTCAATATATTTAGGTCTAAATGGCCAAACTAGGGCCCGCGGGACAAAGTTGGCCCATGATAACCTTTGATTTGGCCCACCATCCCACATGAGAAGAGAATGAGAATGATGGGGAGGGTTGGAGCGAATGCCTTTAACAGAGATCGTAATTTCTAATTTAACATAACTTTTTCTTTAGTTTGTTTGTTTTATTCCTGAGCTACAAGAAAGCAAACTGAAAATAAATGTTTCAACTAAAGGTTGTAAATGAATCTGATCATTTAAAAATATAAATACTGTGACCTAACGGATAGAGGACAATGCAGAAGACATTGGTGAGCAAATCAAGGCAAAACACAGGTGCAGCTTGACTAGTGTAACTCCATTCTGTTATAAATGGGACTGTAATAAGTTCATTATAAAATGTAAAAATGCATACTGCATTAATTAATATAAAGCAATGTTTTCTAGGTATTTTTAAATATGAAATAAATTAGGAAATCACCAATTGAAACTTTAATGTTTACCTTCGGCCCACCACCCTCAGTCAAGTTTGGGTTTTGGCCTCTCATAAGAAAAAGTTTGGGCACCTCTGAGCTAAAGGCTGAGCTCAGGTAGTGGACTTTTACTACCATCTAGTGGCAGAAAATTATAACATGCACTAAATAGTGTCAAACATCTGCTATTAAAGAATTTGGTTCACAATGAAATACTATTTATGACAGAAAAAACAACCATGTGATTTGTTAAGGTTCCATTTATTTACTATTATTTTTCAATATTTAATAAGCACATAAATAATTTGGAATATTATATATAATCCTTAATTTGGGCTTAATAAGTGTGGTTAGCGCTGTCGCCTCACAGCAAGAAGGTTGCTGGTTCGAGTCCCGGCTGGGCCAGTTGGCATTTTAATGTGGCGTTTGAATGTTCTCCCCGTGTTGGCGTGGTTTTCCTCCGAGTGCTCCGGTTTCCCCTGTATGTGTGTGAATGTGAGAGTGTATGAGTGTTTCCCAGTACTGGGTTGCAGCTGGAAGGGCATCCGCTGTGTAAAACATATGCTGGATAAGTTGGTGGTTCATTCCGCTGTGGCGACCCCTGATGAATAAAGGGACTAAGCCGAAGGAAAATGAATGAATGAATGAATGAATGAATCCTTAATATATTATTATTATTATTATTATTATTATTATTATTATTATTATTATTATTCATTCATTCATTTACTTTTTGGCTTAGTCCCTTTATTAATCTGGGGTCGCCACAGCGAAATGAACCGCCAACTTATCCAGCATATGTTTTAAGCAGCGGATGCTCTTCCAGCTGCAACCCATCACTGGGAAACATTCACACACTCATTCACACACATACACTACGGACAATTTAGCTTACCCAATTCACCTATACCGTATGTCTTTGGACTTGTGGGGGAAACCGGAGCACCCGGAGGAAACCCACGCCAACACAGGGAGAACATGCAAACTCCACACAGAAACACCAACTGACCCAGCCGAGGCTCGAACCAGCGACCTTCTTGCTGTGAGGCAAACGTGCTATCCACTGCGCCACTGTGAGGCCCATTATTATATTATTATTTATTTTTTGCAAATAAATGTTTTAAATAATAATATTCTTATTTGAATTTCAGAAGACACATTATCAGTAGTTTATAAAACAAAACACTTAACACCTGCTAATGGCAAATCTAGTGATAATAGACAATACCTATGATAAGAGATAACTCTGAAGTGTTTATAATGCATAGTCAGTGTTTCTAAATGAAAACAACATGGCAAAGCTATTTTAATTCCTCCTTTATTTATTTATTGAAAAATGTAACAATATTGTACAATTATAAGTGCAACAGCATTCCATAGACTGAATTACAGGAAAAGGTATTTTATTAGTATTTAGGAAGGTAACATGTTCCAATCCTTGAGACATTCAAAAAGTACACGGATTTCTTTATAATCCATCGCTGTATGGATAAATAATTGTGACACAAACATGATTACCAGGCGTGTCAGACTAAACATGCAGCACTATACATCGCACTGCTATATAGCAAGCACATCAAGTGTAATATTTCCATTTATCCAAAATTAAAAGAATGCAAAAATAAAAAACCCTTCAGTTTATGTCACTTCTCTTGTAATAAAATATTTGCTCTGATAATGTGTTCTAATGGCACAAAAAAAATATTAAGACACCGGATACAATTAAATGCATAATTAAATCTATTACCAACGAGCCCCAAAAAATTAACATTTTTCATTGTTTAATTAATTCAATTTTCAATCTCAGTATGCACAAGCGTATGCTCTTTGTTTTGCGATAGATAAATAGATAGATAGATAGATAGATAGATAGATAGATAGAT
>CAIGQW010055978.1:9620181-9633409 GCA_903798125.1 Danio choprae | reverse complement strand
GATAGATAGATAGATAGATAGATAGATAGATAGATAGATAGATAGAGTCTCTAAGTGCCCTTATTATGCTATTTTAAAGGTTGTTTTGGAGTCTCCTACAGTTTACATGCATCCGTAGACCAAAAACCAAAAAGGCAGCCTCTCTAAGCCTTGTTTTCTAGACAGCCTACTCAGCTCTGATTGGTCAGTTGGCCAAATCTATTGGGATTGGTCGGATACTTACAATGCGTGTCAGAAATGCATTGCGTACCTGTCAACCGTCCGTTTTTTTGCGAGGATTCTCCCTTATTTTGCTATTCTATCCCGCCATCATCCCGTTTAAGTATTTTCCCATTTTTCTCCCTTGTTTTTGATCTTTCTATAAAAATAAAAATTAGCATCAAAGAGCCGATCTCAAGTGTGATATAATTGCAAGAGCTGTTCAAGAGAATTATGCTTTCGCTTTATTTGAGGGGGTCTGGATGCAGACCTGGTGCAGTGCAATCTGAGCTGCATCCAATGCTTTTTAATGGGCACACCCAACCCCACCCCTAACCCTACCCCACACAGTGACGTCACTAGCTCCATTGAGTGCATTATGTCACTGAGATTCAGAGTCTCACCTTGCATCATCAAGGCTGTATCTTGATACTATTGGCTTTATTTTTGAAAGCACATTGAAACTGATATTAAAACGGCCGCATTCACTTCATTTCCATTAAAGGTGTTTTATTTTAAACACAAATTATGTAGTCTTAAATGAGCATAAACAGTTCTGAAAGTAATCGTATGCTTTCATTATAGATCTGTGGATTCTTAAAGGGACACCTCTGTTATCAAACAAAACAGCGGATCAAAATGAGAGATTCGCTGCTCTTCACTAAATAACTATACTTTAATCAATATTTAAATACAGAGAATGACATTTTAAGAAAGAGATTTTATGACTTGATACGTATCCTGTATTTTTACATCCCAGTGTTGACAGGTATGGAATTATAAATCTGAATTTCAGTGTTGACAAGTTTTCTCAATCATTCAAGCTCAAATCCCGTAATGAATTAATGAATTATTGGAAGAACTAGTTGATCAACCTGACTTTCCATTCGCAAGTATGTGATTTTATAGATTTATAGATTATAGAAGATTCATAGATTTTATAGTTGCAGCCTTAACTAGTGTGTCTTGTGACTAACTTGTCTCAAAAAATCTAAGAAAAATAGCTTACGAATTTAACGTACATCAAAAGGGTCCATTTTACATTTGGATCTGCGCTGAGAATGATCACTCCCAATACTGTCCATTTTAGCTGAGCTCATGAAGACAGTGACCAATCAGTGACCAAAAAGTTTGAGCGTGTCGTGCTAGAATAAATGTTTTGTGTCAAAATAAATGCTTCATTTCAACATAATGTTGACAACACAAACCAAATAAAGTGTTTGAGGGTAGATGTTATTTGCAGGCAGCCAATTAAATCCATAAAGTGCCATTATTCAAATTATGCAGATCAGTGAAACAGGAAATTCCTGATGACTCTGCATTTCAAAAGTTTACTATTTTTTGCTGAAGACAACTATTAACTTTATTTGTTGCGCACTTAAGGGCGACGCGGTGGCGCAATGGGTAGCACAATCGCCTCACAGCAAGAAGGTCGCTGGCTCGAGCCTCGGCTGGGTCAGTTGGCATTTCTGTGTGGAGTTTGCATGTTCTCCCCGTGTTCGCGTGGGTTTCCTCCGGGTGCTCCGGTTTCCCCCAGAAGTCCAAAGACATGCGCTACAGGTGAATTGGGTAAACTAAATTGTCCGTAGTGTATGTGTGTGAATGAGTGTGTATGGATGTTTCCCAGTGATGGGTTGCAGTTGGAAGGGCATCCGATACGTAAAACATATGCTGGATAATTTGGCGGTTCATTCTGCTGTGGTGACCCCAGATTAATAAAGGGACTAAGCCGAAAAGAAAATGAATGAATGAATGTTGCGCACTTTGATCTTTAAAACTTTGGAGAGCTTTTACATTCACAAACAGCAGTGTGAAAGATAATATTTAAAGAGCAAACATTATTTAGCTTTCACTTTCTCAGAAAGTTCACCCAAAATCTAAAAATTCTGTCATCATTTACCCACCCTTCACTGAAAACAATGATGTCTGCAAAATTGTTGCAAACAATTTATATGGGTTGAATTTAAGCAAATGAAATTTAGTAATGTTCAACTTAATTTGTGTGTTTGAATTCAGCCCATATAAATGGTTTACAACCACTTAACTTAAATTTGTTTTAGTAAATCCAAGGAATCATCATTGAATCATTTTTTTTAGTGTTCACTGGTCACAAACCTGTTTGAGTTTCTATTTTTTTCTGAAAACACACAGGTAAATATTCTTAAAAATGTTGGTTACCATTGACTTCCATATATGCTCTTTATTCAAACTACTTACTTCAAATGAGCTTAATTGTTTTTTGTTCAAACCACTTAAATGTGTAAAAACTAATAAGTTAACTTAATTCCTTCATGTTGTCTCAACACAAATCGATTGTGTGGAACCCAGCATTTTTTTTAACGGCGTACACTGTAAAAAGTGATTAGTTACTTAAAGCGAGTAAACCAATTGCCTTAAAAGCAACAATTTGGCTTTACTTAAAAACAATGTAAGTGAACTCAATGTAACCTGGAACTGAAGTTAACTCAACTTAATTTATATAAGAAATGCCAATTTTACTCACTTTTAAAAAAATAAAGTCAACTTATCACTTTTTACAGTGTAATATTTGTTTGTCAGTGTTCACCGGATTCTAACATTCCTCAAAATATCTTCTTTATAATATCTCCTCATGACGGGGGAGTACATGAGTACATTTTCATTTTCAGGTGTACTATCCCTTTATAGAAAATATTTTATATACTTTTATATACTTTCAGGACTCGAGTTGCTCATCGTGCGGTGAAGCTTTTTAAAATAAATTGATGTGCCACTTCTTATGAACGCTTGTGAACTTTACCTATGTTTATATAACCACGATCAGCAGGTTAGTCTGAAATATGCGTGTAATGTACTGTTAAAAAGGCATAAAGAAATGTGATTGTGTGATACGACAAAACAACACCAAGTTTACAAGAAATAAGATGGCATCACAGTGTGTGAGAGAGAGAGCGTCAGCATGATCTGCGGTCATCAGGAGGATAAAGCTGCATTAGATGCTGCAGATCAATGAAGTCTATTAGAGGAAAAAGGCAATAAAGAGCATCGTTTGTGCATCACTTGCATCTCCTGAGCACCTCCTGCATTTTCTCCTGCACGTTCCTCATGTTCTCCTCCCATTCCTCGTTTCGAGACTCCAGATCATCTCCCAGGATGCCGTAGTAGCCCATTAGAGCGATGAAACCGATGCAGAAGAGGTACGCGAGTCGAGTGCAGAGGTTTTCCATGACGTGTTGATCTCCCTGCGAATGCTTCATGTACACCTCTAATATCGGCTGGCTGAAGAGCTTGCGCTTCCCCATCACACCGTCGTAAAGCGTGTACATGTTCTGGTCGTCTTTATCATTGATGAAACTCTCCACGAAATCATCCTTCTTGCGCTGGAGATGCTCCGGCTTTGCCTCCATGATCTCCATGAACTTGCGAAACTGATGGCGGATGTTTTCCTCCACTTCGTGGTACTGTTTGTCCACCGTTTCCTTCCGTATTTGAAGCAGGGCTTGGCGGTTTTGTTGTGAAATTTCATCCAGGGCTCGATTGACGCTGCCGAACTCTCGCTTGAGTTTCTGGAGGTCTTCATCGTCCACGTGGTGCAGAACCACACGGATGAGAGATCCAGCCACACCGAAGATGGGATTGACCACCGCTGCTGCTGAGGAGATGGTGGCTACACATTCTAGCACCTTCACCAGACCCCGCTTCAGCTTCTCGGGGTCATCGAATAATTCATTGTCGGCCATTGTGTCCGGTGGAAAACCTGATGGTTCACCTGAAGAAGGAAACAGATCACAATCTTAAACAGAATTTCTGCTGGAAATATAAAGTATCAGTGCTACAGAATCATTCAGGGTTCAGTATTAGTTAAGCTTTTTTATCTGCATTTGTCATTTCATTGTTGTCAAACTTTAATTAAATTTTTTAATGAACTTTAATGTAATATTTAGCTTTTAATCTGCGTTTAAGAAAACTCAAGAAAACTCTAGTTGTATACAAACACTTTTTTTTTTTAACTTAACGTTACCAAAACTACAATAAACTAAATATATGCACAACAGTCTGTCCAGGTCAGTGCTCTTACCAGGTAGCTGTAAATATATTACATACAGCTCAGCTTTTAATCTGCATTTCTCATCTCATTTCTCAAAAAACTCAAGCAAACTCTTGTTTTTGACAAGTTTTAAAAACTAGAATAAACTAAATGTACTATTAAAACAGTCTGTCCAGGTCAGTGCCCTCACCAGGTAACTGTAAATACATGGACAACTTTTAATCAAATGTTATTCTAAGCAAGACAATCAAACCACATTGGTAAATAGAGCTAATAAATGAGTTTTTCCTACTATGGAAGTCATTGTTCACCTAGACTCTAACATTCTTCAAAATATCTTCTTTTGTGTTCAACAGAAAAAAAATGCAAACATAAGGGTTGAGAAACACTTGAGAGTGAAAATGAAATCCCTTTAATGAAAATGTTTTCGACAACGAAACACTTTGTATGAATGTTTGTGAACTTTACTAATGTTTCAAGAGTTCACACTTAGATATTGCTTGTTAATAATAGCAGGTTTGGCATGCTGTCCAGGGAGAGAACCCTGAGCTCGGAGATAATTGAGCCCAGGGCTCCCGCCTGGTCAATGAGCATATAAGGGGGTACGAGATCAGATAGTTCACGAGAGCTCCCCCTGGTACAGGAGGAAAAGGGGGAGATGGGGTGGATGGGGGGTTTCTTCGAAAACGAAGATAAGAGTAGTTTTTTGACAGGCTACTTATAGGGAGTTTGTATTAATCTGATTGGCTTACTAGTGATTACAGATGAGAGACCGGCTGCGATCAATCATATCACGTGCTCCTCTCGAAATTAGTTTGTGAAACTTCACTTATATAACCACGAGCAGCATTATGCAGGATAATCTGAAATATTTTTGTAATATACTGTTAAAAAGGCATGAAGAAATATGATTGCGTGATCACAATATTAAACAGAATTTCTGTTGGAAATATAAAGTATCAGTGCTACAGAATCAATCAGGGTTCAGTACAAGTTAAGCTTTTTATCTGCATTTCACATCTCATTTTTTTGCAAAAAGAATTTTGTTTTAAATAATGTGCCAAAACAAGCATATTCTTCTTCTTCAAAACAAAAAGAAAAGTTTTCAAAACCATAATAAACTAAATGTTTGCACCAGGTAGCTGTAAACATGGAGAACTTTAGTGTAACTTTAAGCTTTTAATTTTCATTTCTCATCTCATGTCTCAAAAAACTCAAGCAAACTGTAGTTGTATACATACACTTTTTTTTACTTAACGTTCCCTTAAAAATAATTGACAAGTTTTAAAAACTAGAATAAACTAAATGTACTATTAAAACAGTCTGTCCAGGTCAGTGCCCTCACCAGGTAGCTGTAAATACATGGAGAACTTTTTAACAAATGTTATTGTAAGGAAGATAAGTAAACCACATTGGTAAATAGAGCTAATAAAGGATTTTTTCCTACTATGGAAGTCATTGTTTACCTAGACTCTAACATTCTTCAAAGTATCTTCTTTTGCGTTCAACAGAAAAAAAATTAACTTTTAATGGTTTAGAACCGCTTGAGGGTGAGTAAATGAGAAAACTACCCCTTTAATGAAAATGTTTTAGATACTTTATTCAGGATTCCAAGTTGCTCATCATGTAGTGAAGCTTTTTTTTTTTATTTTATTTGACGTAACACTTCTTATGAATGTTTTGAACTTCACTAATGTTTATATAACCACGAGCAGCATTCTGCAGGTTAATCTGAAATATTTTTGTAATGTACTGTTCAAAAGGCATGAAGAAATATGATTGCGTGATCACAATCTTAAACCTTAATCTTAAATCTTATAGTTTCTGTTGAAAATATAAATTATCAGTGCTAAAGAATCATTCAGGGTTCAGTACACGTTAAGCTTTTAATTGGCATTTCTTGAAATGTATTTAGTTTTGTCAAAACAGGCAAACTCTATTTGTTTTTTCTAGTACACTTAATTTTTTTTACTTAACGTTTCTTTTAAAAAACAGTTTTAACTATAATAAACAATGTATGCAAGCTATAAATACATGGAGAAATTAAAAACAAATGTTTTTTAAAGAAGATAATTGAATCATATTGGTAAAAAGAGTTAATAAATAAAACTTTTGTTAAGTGTGGTTTATTTATAAACTAATTTCGAGAGGATCACATGCTTAGGATTGAACACGGCTGGCATCGCGTCAGCTCAGTTTATTAAACCAATCAGACGAATACTGACACACTACAAATAACTAGAGTTTTCACTCCAGTCATTTTCGTCTTGAAGAATCCCCCCTTCCACCCCTACTCCTTCCTTTCTCCTGACTGGGCGGCACGGCGGCCCAGTGGTTAGCACTGTTGCCTCACAGCAAGAACACCACCGGTTTTGCCCCTCATTGGGCCAGTCGGCGTTTCTGTGCGGAGTTTGCATGTTCTCCCCGTGCTCGCTTGGATTTTCCCCGGGCTTCCCGGTTTCCTCCCACCATCCAAAGACATTCACCATAAGTAAATGGACTTCTCAAAAATAGCATCTTAACATATATCTCAAGCACGTTCACAGCAGAGAAGTTCTCGAGACCTACCTGAGCTCAAACTCCCCTCTTGCCCTTCAAACAGGAGGGAGCCCCAACTCTTGAAAGGTTTTATTGAGATGATGGGTGATTGGATGCGAGTCTGATCTAATTTTACATTAACATTGGAAAAATAAGACTGATTTAGAATCATTTAAGACATATTAAGACAACATTTCAGCAAACTTAAGACTTAAGGACTAAAATTGTGTTTTTGAAATGGATGACATTTTGAAACCCCACAGACACCATGTGTTAGGTCTGTTTTTTTATAGGCTTTAAAACAGCAATGCGAAGGTTTTAACTTGTTTTACTGACTCATTTTGTTGACAATAAAGTTGTTTTTTGTCATTAGATAATGCATTAGCTAACACGAACTAGCATAAAGCATAAACGAATATATTTTTACTACATTTATCAATCTTTTTAAATGTTCATGAAAATGCATTGCAAAACATGATTTTATAAGTGTTTTTCCCCTCGTTTTCAAGTACAAATATCTGAAATTTCTTAAATCAGGATAAATGTAGAAGCAAAAAGACATTTTCAGAAAATAATCTTGTTTTCATTTGAGATAATTTTTCTTACTCCAGGGCAGTTACTCAATTTTGATTAGATTTTTTAAGCAGTTTGTCATTTGAGCTGTTTAAATTAAACGGTTTGAAATGAAATGGTTTCTGTGCTACATGACCATGTGTTACATGGTTATCTGACTACAAGGCAAGAAAAAAATTCCTACCCAATATCTTTGTGTTATTTTCCAATACAAAAACCTAAACATCTTACATTAAAAAGTTGAGATGCAAAATGGTCTCATAATCTGAATATAAAATAAAATATGTCAGTGGAGTAAGAAAAATAATCTTGTTTTGAGTTGTGTATACTTTTCTGACACTGGCAGATAATTATTTTGTCTTTTAAACCATCTTTCCTTTTTACTTTGCTTAAGTAAATGTATCTCAATGTAGGCATGTTAAGATATCTGTACTTGAAATCAAACACAAAAAACACTTAAGCAAGGATTGTAAATCAGCCCCATTCACTTCCACGCTAGTCCTGAAAGAAGGAAGTAGATTATAATCTACATTATGACATGAATGTTGATTGAGATTAAGTTGTACTGAACTCCTTCGCAAGTATTTTCACATTACCACAGCATTCTGCCTTTGAAACGTTGACAGGTTTGCATTTAATGCAAATCAAAGCAATTTCCATATTCACCTCATTCACTCACAGCCGTTCGTGTGCTCACATCATGAATTAAAGGGATAGTTCACCCAAAAATGAAAATTCTGTCATCATTTACTCACCCTTTACTTGTTTTGAACCTTTAAGAGTTTCTTTCTTCTGTTGAACACAAAAGATTATATTTTGGAAAATGCTGGAAACCAGTAACCATTGACTTTCATAGTATTTGCTTCTCTTACTATGGAAGTCAATGGCTACAGGTTTTCAGATTTCTTCAAAGTATATTTTCTGTGTTGAACAAGAAACTCATAAATGTTTGAAACCTCTTAAAAGAGAGATTTTCATATTTGTGTGAACTATATCTTTAACAAAATCAACTTTAATAAACTTTGCTGAATTAATTTTGTTCCTAATTCATACATTGCTGTAAATAGAAGCATCAGCGAAATGCATAAAATACACAAAAAGGACAAACTGCCATAATATGAGAGGAAAAATATATTCATTTATTGTGCAAAAGCAAAAACAGAGATGTTCCATGAAACACAAGCAAACAATTAAATAATAATTCATAACACAAAGGCTCAAAACATAGGACTGCTTTTCTTACAACATATTCAGTCACAACAGTGACCAAAAAACATGCGTAACATGTTTCTTAATATATAAATGCGCAGCGATTATACAGCTTTAAACGATTTAAGTTTAAAACCAAAACGTCCATTGCTAAGCAGAGAAAGAGTGACCCATTTTTCTCCCCAAACTATTGACTTCCCCTTCCCAATTCAAGATTGCTTTAAACGTTCAGCATGTGAAATTGAATTTTTATCTCCGCAAGTTGATTTCAGTTTTCCTCAGTGCACTGATCCAGAACTTCTAGCATCTTGGCTTGAATCTCGAGGACCCTCGGACCCCATCTGTCTCTCACTTCATCCTCATCGTCTTCGCTGACGGCATAGTATGCCATCAGTGCCATAAGACCGATGTAAAACAAGTGAGTGATGTGAGAGCACCTGGCCTCCATCACCTTTTTGTTCCTTTGGCAGTTTTCGAGATAGACCTGCAATATGGGCCTCCCAAACAGAGCGACTCCCTTGACGCCACGATAATACTCAGTCAAGCTCATATCCATCTCATCCTTCTCGTAGATCTTCTCAAACTCCTTCATGTGACGCTCTGAGTTCTCAGGGTCTGTTCGGACTTTTTCCAGCATGGTGTTAAAAGCGTTGTATTGATGCTTGATGACTTCCTCGTGCTTGCCGTATGTCTCGTTGATTTCGTCAATGCGAATCTGCCGAAGGGTTTGCTTGTTCTTCTCGGAGATGATTTCCAGTTTATCGTGGATCTCCTGAAAATCTTTTTTCGCCTCTTGGTCTTCTTCGACGAGGCCTTTTCGGACGACCGCAACCACTGAAGTCACGATCCCAAAGAGAGGGTTTATGGAGGTGGCGAAGGAGGAGATTTTCTCCACATAGCACAGCACTTTGGCCGCAGTCACTTTGATCTGCTGATTGTCTGCCATAGATGGACCTTTGGTTCTTCTAGACGTTCGGTCTCGTTTGATTCTGAAATTAAAAGGAAATATTTTCTTAATGAATTTCTCATATATAGAATAGACCCACTATGCTTTTGAAAAATCTCCTGTGCTGAATAACATTCAAGTTACAGCCTACACAATAGGCCTCAAACTCAATTCCTGGAGGGCCGCAGCTCTGCACAGTTTTGCTCCAACCCTAATCAAACACAGCTGATCTAGTAGTGTCTAGTAGTGTTGAACACCTTGATTAGTTGGATCAGCTGTGTTTGATTAGAGTTGGAGCAAAACTGTGCAGAGCTGCGGCCCTCCAGGAATTGAGTTTGAGACCTATGGCCTACACTGTACAAAATATCCGCAAATTAGCAGTGTTCATGTTTTAATTTTTTTGTTACTCCATGTTTATTTATGCTTTAGAATTGCACCATGGGACTTTGATCTTTCTTCCAACAACTTTAAATCTTGAAAAGTTGGAAAAAGTGACTTTTATTGACATTTTTAATAGTTTAAAGTTATATATCGTCTGGGTTGGTGTTGTATATTACACTGCAAAACCCTTGTAATAAACTGCCAGTACATTTTCTGTTACATTACATTGTCTTATTTCTCTATATATTATTTCTTATACATTATATTATTTCAAAATAATAAAATGTTATTAAAAGTCACTTTGTTAAACTGTAGAGTTGAATTTTCAACATAAAATTCAGCCGACGGAGCAGAGATCAAGGTCCCATAATGCAATTCACAACTGTAAATAAACAGAAAACACTTGTGAATCACAAAATACAGAAACTGTTAATTAACAGATATTTTTACGGTGTAATTAAAATGAAACAAACACAAAATGTCATGGAATTTAGGATGATTGCGTTAAAAGTTGTGCTGTACTCTTATTAAAATTTAATCAATGATATATGGACTAGAGTTTGTGAATGTTAAATCAAAAACGATTATTTAAACATGAATTCTGCATGCTATCTTGTGAATTAAAAATCATCGTTTCATTTATTACACATGTAACTCAAGCATGCATGATGTTTAGCGTGTTTTCAGCATTTGTCGACTCACTATATGAGAATATGAACATCACAAGGGGGCACGTTTTATTGTTTAATTTTTTGAAAAATTAACATGCACACACAGAAACTGTATAGTGTGTGACAAATATATTACCATTTAGCAGTACAATTTATTCTGATTAATAATAATAATAATAATAATAATATTATTATAAATTATTTGTATGAATTATAATAAATGTATTATTAGTTGCACAATTGTTCATTCAGGTTTGGTTTTAATATGGAAAAAATGGAATTGAAAAACTTACTTCATAAGGTTCCTAAAAATATGTTCCTTTGAATAAATAATAAATAGATTTTAATTAATAACTTAATAATAATAATAATAATAATAATAATAATAATAATAATAATAATTTAATAATTTTTTTTTTATAATTTTTTTTAAATAAATTGGTAAATTAAAAGGTTGTTAACTTTAATTAATTGGACATGCTTTTTGATTATAAAATATTTGTAACTATTCATAAAATAGCCATTTTTACTTTGAAATAGCTTTTACATTTGAGAAATAATTACAAAGAAAAAGCAAGTAAAACACAACTAAACTCAATTAAATGATTGTTTTTTAAAGTAAATTGTATTTTCTTGAAAGATTTGATCAAATTAGTGTAATTTCTCTGCTGTAACCTTAAGCATTGTGTAGCATTGCATACTTTATTTTACAATGCATTTGTTTATACGGAAACTAAACATGCAATGTCAAAATAAAGCAATGCACTAGGGAATTTCCTTCTTTGTTTGAGTATAAATTAATACTAATCTAGTATACTAGGGCTGCACGATATTGAAAAAAAACCTGACATTGCGATATTTTGTTTTACTGCAATATATATTGCGATATGAATCAAATAATTTGAATAGCTCTATTTGGAAAGATTTCATTCATCTTATGCATGTGCATAAATGAAAATAAATTACAAGCAAAAATAAATACGTTTTCTTGTGAGTCTTACAGTATTCGAGTACAGAAATGGAACAATCAAATGTAAAAAAACATGATAATCGTAGTATAAATGATTGAAATAATTCATTCATTCATTCATTCATTTTCATTTCGGCTTAGTCCCTTTATTAATCTGGGGTCGCCAAAGCGGAATGAACCGCCAACTTATCCAGCATATGTTTTACGCAGCGGATGCCCTTCCAGCTGCAACCCATCTCTGGGAAACATCCATACACACCCATTCACACTCATACACTACGGACAATTTAGTCTACCCAATTCACCTGTACCGCAGGCCTGAAATAATAATAATTAATCTTTAATAAATAATCTAATCCTGCGATGTGACTATTGCAGACAAACACATTGCGATATCGATGCTCAAAAGATATAATGTTCACCCTTATAGTATACGGGGTACATATTTATATTCTCTGGCTTAAGCTTTCATTCAATGCTGAGAACAATCAAATACTTGAATGCAAATCAAAGTTGATTATTTTAATGAACATTTATGTGTTTTTAAATACACTTTACAGTATATGATGTTTGCTTAACAACATACGTCAGTCTCTACTGGAATCAACAGAGTGTTGCATCTACTTTTATTTGATTTGCTGCAAAATGCATCACTTTTGCAGTTCAATGACCATTAGATTTTACCTTATGTTTACCTAGGTTTCGAAAGTTTGCAGTTCAATGACTGTTAGATTCTACCTTATGTTTAGCTGGGCCGCAGGTTTTGAAATTGTACAAAATTATCTATTTTCTGTGACCGTAAGAGGTTGCTGTCCAGTTCTGAATCCATGTCTGGAGCTGTAGTTTATTCCGTCTTTTCCTAATAAGTAATAATAATTAAACGTTCACACTAGAAAATATCAATATAATAATAATATTTTAAAATATACTTAAAAAATAAGAAAATATAAGATATAACAAATCATTTAACGTCTTTACACACATTTTTTGCACTTTCAGGAAGGACACACACAGGAAGTACTGACCCAAAACAATTAAGTTAGATTATGGATTATTTAATACACACGTATCTAAAACAGGTTTGCACAGTAGAACAAACAAAACTAGTATTTCTACAAATAAAACTGTTGATAAGCACGTTGGGCTTGACAGACCCATTAAACCACACCACATGGCACAATGAATGATGTCATACATGTGGTTTTACATATTTTCCTTACAACAAACGAAAAGGCTTTTTAAAAGCAAGAGTTTCTTCTATAACATGCGTTCACTATTAACTACTCACTAAAACTGATTTCTAGCCTGAATGACTGGCAGTTCGGCTAGTAAACATGCTAATCACATTAGCTAATAAGGGAGGTTAGGCAAACAGCAATGCTCAGTAACACGAAACCACAAAATAATTTTATATACATGTCACAGGATGCACGTGAAGGCAGGAGAAGGTCCTAAGCTACTAATCTTACCTGTAAATGCGTCTGTAGCTGCTCTGTTCCTAATGGAGCTGCTGCTGTTTTTAAGCAAGCAGCCACCATTTCACTGTAGCTCTGAGAAACAGCCCCTCCCTCTCTCACATATAAGGGCAGGGTGTGGGAGTGACTCATACCAAAACAATGCTGATTGGTTTAGAAGGAGAAAAAAAAATGCATGCAGCTTTTCCGCAATCCCCATTCTGAAGAACACACACACACACACACACACACACACACACA
>CAIGQW010055978.1:9577136-9599896 GCA_903798125.1 Danio choprae | reverse complement strand
GGTTTCCCCCACAAGTCCAAAGACATGCGCTATAGGTGAATTGGATGGACTAAGTTGGCCGTAGTGTATGAGTGTGTTTGTGTGAATGATAGAGTGTATGGGTGTTTCCCGGTACTGGGTTGCTGGAAGGGCATCCGCTGTGTAAAACATATGCTGGAATAGTTGGCGGTTCATTCCGCTGTGGCAACCCCTGATAAATAAGGGACTAAGCCGAAGGAAAATAAATGAATGAACAAAACTACATTTTATGAAATGATTAAAACAAACATTTGTACTTGCAAAAAATGTAAGTAAAATAAAATGCATAAAAGCTTAAAAAATATTTTATTTTAGTGAGATGCCAGGGAAATATTTACCAAAATTCATTCACAACTAATTCATAACTAAATCTAAGATTAAAAAAGTAAAACAAGCAAACATAAACTAACAAAACACAATACAATCACTAAAACTTTGAGTTAATATAAAAAAATGAAAATATCAAAATAAAGCAAATTTAAACAATGAATACAAAACTACAATTATATATCAATGATACTACACTGAAGCCTCATTGGATCAAATGAAAGAAATTACTTCAACTTATTACACCTAAAATAATGAACTTTTTCCAATTTATTTACTACACATTTTAATATGTTTTTATCTGTTTTCATATTATTTGTTTTTATTTTTTTATACTTGTCTCTTTTATTCCTGTTTATGTAAAGCACTTTGAATTACCACTGTGTATGAAATGTGCTATATAAATAAACTTGCCTTGCCTTGCCTTGCCTTACTGAAAACTGTAATAAATTAAGTGGAGACTGATTAATTCATGCAGTTGTAACAAGCTGAAGTAATTTATTTAGGTTTTCACTTTTTACAAAAACAAATGCAGGGTTCCACACGATTCCTTTGTTTAGGTTAACCTAATCGTTTTTACAAACTTTAGTGGAGTGAACATAAAATAATTAAGTTGTTCCCCCCCAAAAAACTTAAGAGTGTGTGTTGTTTCAACTCATTTTACAGTAAATAAGTAATTTGAACAAGCAGCAAAATCATTTTTAAGTGTAAAATAACACTGAAAGTAAAGAAAATTGGGCAGCACGGTGGCGCAGTGGGTAGCACATTCGCCTCACAGCAAGAAGGTGGCTGGTTCGAGCCTCGGCTGAGTCAGTTGGCATTTCTGTGTGGAGTTTGCATGTTCTCCCCGTGTTTGCGTGGGTTTCCTCCGGGTGCTCCGGTTTCCCTCACAAGTCCAAAAACATGCGGTACAGGTGAATTGGCATGGCTAAGCTAAATTGTCCGTTGTGTATGTGTATGAATGAGTGTGTATGGATGTTTCCCAGTGATGGCTTGCAGTAAAACATATGCTGGATAAGTTGGTGGTTCATTCTGCTGTGGCGACTCCAGATTAATAAAGGGACGAAGCCGAAAAGAAAGAAATGATGTAAAGAAAATTAAAAAGTCAGTAATATTTGTTTATAAAGAAATACATTTTCAGTAAGGACTGCTGAACTGAACTTGCATAAATCCCTTCTTTTTAAACTAAACTTTAAAAAAATTCAGCTTCTGCAGATTTGTTTCTGCATATTCATCTTCTGCGTCCTCTATACCGTGAGCTCAGCATTAATTCAGACCCAGAGGAGCATCTAATCCTCCAATCTCTTCATGAGCATTAACCGCTCTTTGAGGTTCCGTTTGTGTGGCCTTTCCCTTTATCTAATATTCAGAGACGTGTCACTTTTAACCCCAGAAAAACCTCTGAAGCCGCTCTGAATGCATAATGCTCTCTCCTGGACAATTACGCTGTTTGCAGACAAGAGAGCGAGAAACTTGGCCAATAATTGAAAAGGTATTTTGCGGGGATGACGGCACACTTAAAAGAAGAGGAGCTCAAGTGCCCTCAAGATAAGACCTGTCACCTGAGTTCTTTGTCTCGAGGGCCGCAGGACATCTGGATGGGCTTTTAAGGTCAGTCATGGGACAGGAAGGCCCTTTAATCCCCGCAGCTGTAAAGTGAGGAGGATATTCCTTGGGTTGCTGAACAGTAGCTGCTCACAGTCCTGTCCTGTCCAATCGAATCACGTCCAGGACAGTAGTTCACTCAAAATCAGTTACTCAGCCGAAGTCGTTCCAGACCTGTGGGAATTTCTTTATTTCTGTCTTCTTTTTTATAAATCATATAATTATTATTTCAGGACGACATGGTGGCTTAGTGGTTAGCATTGTTGCCTCACAGCAAGAAGGTCGCTGGTTTGAGTCCTGGCTGGGTCAGTTGGCATTTCTGTGTGGAGTTTGCATGTTCTCCCCGTGTTGGCGTGGGTTTCCCCCACAGTCCAAAGACATGCGCTATAAGTGAAATGGATGAACTAAATTGGCCGTAGTGTATGTTTTTGAATGAGTGTATATGGGTGTTTCCCAGTACTGGGCTGCAGCTGGAAGGCCATCTGCTGTGTAAAATATTTGCTGGATAAGTTGGCGGTTCATTCCACTGTAGTGAATAAAGGGACTAAGCTGAAGAAATGAATGAGTGAATGAATAATTATTATTACTTTTAGAAAAACAAATAACAGAAAACACAAAAAAACAGCCAGTGTGTGTGCAGGGGTGGATTTAGTGGTTTGGGGGCCCTAAGCAATTGCTAAGCAGTTCTTTCATTATTTAAAATTTATATTTATATATATTTTTCTTACTGTATTCATTTGAGCTCCTTTTCTACATTTTATCTTAATGCAAAATAATAATAACACGTAAAGCATCTTGAAAAACGTTTGCAATGATTCATTTATTCATTCATTTTCATTTCGGCTTAGTCCCTTTATTAATCTGGGGTCGCCACAGCGGAATGAACCGCCAACTTATCCAGCATAGGTTTTACGCAGCGGATGCCCTTCCAGCTGCAACCCATCTCTGGGAAACATCCATACACACCCATTCACACTCATGCACTACGGACAACTATGTTCCCTGGCTAACAACTGACTCTTTGGAATAATTTAGTTTAGAGTGTGTCCCCAGTGAACAACTTGCTCTTTCAAATGATTCAGTCAGAGTGAGTCCCCAGTTAACAACTGAGTATTTCGAATAATTTAGTTAAGAGTGGGTCCCCAGTTAACAACTTACTCTTTCAAATGATTCAATCACAGTGAGTCTTCAGTTAACAACTGACTCTTTCAAATGATTCAGTCAGAGTGAGTCTCCAGTTAACAACTGACTCTTTCAAATGATTCAGTCAGAGTGAGTCACCAGTTAACAACTGACTCTTTCAAATGCTTTAGTTTAGAGTGAGTCCCCAGTTAACAACTAACTCTTTCAAATGATTCAGTCAGAGTGAGTCCCCAGTTAACAACTGACTCTTTCAAATCATCCAGTCAGAGTGATACTGGGTTCGAAAGGGCTCATTCCTTTGCCCTAATCCCTTCGGAGGGTCCCTCTGATGGAATATATCCCATTTGGTATGCACCGTGAATCCCCAGTTAACATCTGACTCTTTCGATTAATCTGGTCAAAGCGAGTCTTTTATTTAATGATTCACTCATTCAAACTAGTATATTTGTTCGCTGTATTTGTTTCTTCTTAAAATGTTTACACATCTTGCCCTCTGTTGGCTTATGTTTTAATAATGTTTTTAATAAAGTTTTTACTCGCTTTTATATACCAGGCTATAATCTGTTATTTTCAGTCATTTGCATACTTATATTATCAGTAGTAGATATCAGTATATGACGGATTTTGGAAATAAATTGCTTTTTTGTCAAATAAATATATGTACAATATGCATATCAATAAGTTTTAATACTTGAGCACATAATAAAACAAGTATATTTGTAATCTAACTCAAGTCAGACTGAACAAACAACTTTACTGGAGTGATATTTTCTTAGGCTATCTGTACTTTGACTCAAGTGCATGACTTGTTCTTGGTCCAGCACTGGAAGCGATATTAGAACAGAAGCGTTTGCACATATGAACACTGGCTCTTTTAGACATGCTGTGTGGGCCTTGTTTTCCCACATGACCAGCGAATGACTGTGTAGGGCGAGGGGTCAAGTGAAGGTGGCATCCCTAAGCAGCCAACTGGAAAACTCAGAGTTCAGAGGTCACGGAAAATATGCTTGATTGGTTGACTTGTCATACAAATCAAATCAGCTTTTTCTATCTGTACTAGCTGTTTAAAATGAGCCGGCCTATTAACAGAGCAAGCAGGTACTACTATCTGTATTTAAAAAAAATGTTTAACCTTCCGATGTTTTCTGACGGAGTAGATATTATAATGCTACACCGATTCTGCCTGAATTGTATATTCCCTCTGTGACTTTGACCTTGTCTTCCTCACCAGCAGCATTTGTAAGACTGTGATTTATCTGTCAGATTAATTTTGTTGGCTGCATTGAAATGTGTTGAAGATGGGGGTCAGTCTTCGGGTCAGAGATGACAGCCAATAAATTGAAAGGAAAAAAAAAGGGGGAGAGAGAGAGAGGATAAAGCAAATTGTCGGAGGACGGAATAATTGAAAATATTGCATTCGCGCAAACACAATATGCTTCTTTGAATTATTAAGCGGTTTGTGAGATTAAAGGGTCTGTAATTGAGTTTGCAGTTAAACGCGTGTTAAACACAACAATCGATAACTCGGGTTCAACATAAACATGCATTGCAGATGTTCATTAAATTAGGACTGCTGTCGCATAGGGAATGTGTCTTTTGAATAGTGTACATTTCAATAAAATCAATAAGTGTTTTCTTAAAGCTCTTAGCTGGCATTCAGTTTTGCATGGCTTGCAACAGCTATATGAGCGCTGTACACATATTCATATACAAAGTAAGCACATCTTTCATCAGAAGTAACATGCACGCATATCAATTGTTGATGACGTGCAACAAATTCATATATATATTTTTGATAATATCATTTAATCAGTAATGATTTTAAGTAAGAAACTATTGTTGCTTTCATGCAAAAAATAAAGAAAGAAATAAAGAAATTAAGGCATGTTTTTCAATGATTGTAGGAGTTTGGGGGCCTCACAGCAAGAAGGTTGCTGGTTCGAGCCTCGGCTGGGTCAGTTGGCGTTTCTGTGTGGAGTTTGCATGTTCTCCCTGTGTTGGCGTGGGTTTCCTCCGGGTGCTCCGGTTTCCCCCACAAGTCCAAAGACATGCGCTATAGGTGAATTGGGTAGACTAAATTGTCCGTAGTGTATGAGTGTGTATGGATGTTTCCCAGAGATGGGTTGCAGCTGGAAGGGCATCCGCTGCGTAAAACATATGCTGGATAAATTGGCGGTTGATTCCACTGTGGCGACCCCAGAATAATAAAGGGACTAAGCCGAAAATGAAAATGAATGAATGAATGAATGAATGTAGGAGTTTGTATACATTTACAGTTGAAGTCAAAATTATCCCCCCCCCCCCCCCCCTCAAGCCACCATTCCCCCCTTTTTGGATTTGTTTTCTTTTTTAAATATTTCCCAAATGATGTTTAATAGAGCAAGGAATTTTCCACAGTATTTCCTATAATATTGTTCTTCTGATTTGTCTTATTTTGGCAGGAATAAAAGCAGCTTTTCATTTTTTAAAAACCATTTTAATGTCAATATTATTAGCCCTCTTAAGCTAATTTGTTTTCGATTGTCTACAGAACAAACCACTGTTATACAATGACTTGCCTAATTATCCTAACTTGCCTAATTAACCTAATTAAGCCTTTAAATTGCATTGAATAATAGTGTCTTGAAAAATATCTAGTAAAATACTATGTACTGTCATCATGGCAAAGATAAAAGAAATCAGTTATTAGAAATGAGTTATTAAAACTATTACGTTTAGAAATGTGTTGAATAAAATCTTCTTACTGTTAAGCAGAAATTGGGGAATAAAATATACAGGAGGGCTAATAATTCTGACTTTAAATGTATGTGTTCCAGTTATTGGTTGATGAGCAAACAAATATGATGTTATGAGGGAAATGTTTTTATCATTTAAAATGCTCATTAACACTTTAAATTGATGGTCCATTATAATGTTAGTTAATGAATTTACTTGCATGAACAAACTATTAGTAGTCTATTTATTATGGTGTTTGTTTATCTTTTTTAACGTTAGTTTATGTTTAATAATGTTAGTTCATGTTCATATTAACTCATGGTGCATTAACTAATGTTAACAAGCACAAATTTGGATTTTAATAATGCATTAGTTATTGTTGAACTAAGATTAATATATGCTTTACAAGACTATTCATACTTAATATTAGTAAATACATTAACAATCGGAGTTTGCATGTTCTCCCCATGTTGGCGTGTGGGTTTCTTCCGGGTGCTCCAGACATGCGCTGCAGGTGAATTGGGTAAGCTAAATTTTCCGTAGTGTATGTGTGTGAGTGAGAGTGTATGGGTGTTTCCCAGTGATGGGTTGCAGCTGGAAGGGCATCTGCTGCGTAAAACATATGCTGGATAAGTTGGCGGTTCATTCCGCTGTGGACCCCTGATTAATAAAGGGACTAAGCCGAAAATAAAATAAATGAATGAACATTAACTATCATTAACTAATGGACCATTATTCTAAAGTGCTACCAAATACGCTTTATTTTCTGTATCTGACAACGAATGTTTGTGAATCATAACTTTACCCATATTTATTAACTTATTTTACAAAATATATTTAAAAGATTACAGTAGATACATGCGTTACACTTGCGTTTAATATGCTTTCTATATTACATGATTTAATGTCAAGACACAATAATTCTAAACAAAGTATCAGAGAATTTATTTCAAATTGACTAAAATATTCAATCTTAAGGCTAAAATTATGAAAGTATTTAAAAATTATTATAGTATATTCTTATTAAACGCAAAATATAGCATGAGTAACGAGTCTGGTATTTATCTATCAATAATATAACAAATAGAGAACAATAAAAAACTGTATAAGCCATTTTTGGGCACCTAAAATGGAATTTAAACACTTTCTTTTTTCAATCAAACAAACACTGCATCTCTACAGTATCATCATCATTATATTAAAAATCAAATTGCTATTCTTCAATATTATTAGTATTTCATTATTGTTGCTGTATTTACCTTCTTATCAGGGCAATTGATTTGTACTGTAATGAATTATAACATGATAAGCAGTAGGCTGCCATATCAGTGCTGGATGACGCATTATTATTTTTTAATTAATGTCCTGATATATTAAACACACTTGATTATTATGGATTATGGATGCTTTGTGTTCCGTGAACTAGTTAAACATTTCAAGTCAAATCAATATTTTGGGCCTAATTATTTATTTATGTGGGAAGCAGTCTCTCCCATTGATAATACCTGTGTGACATCTGATGTAAAATGAAAGGCTCGGCTTCACGTAGCAGATAACGATCAGTTTAAAAATGCCTTAATTGTCTGTGAAAACGGTGTTGAGATCGGCTCAGGGCAACTACACATAACTTTATAATGAGGTTTACACGAGAGATCCTACTTTTAAAAAATCCCACATAAATCACATGAAGATTTTCCGCTAAAAGAGTAAAGACGATAGTACCAACAAAATTGATCTGAGTATACCATAAAAAGTGCTATTCTCCTCAAATGTATTACCGGTTCACTGGATTTGCAATCAATAGTTTGTATTTTTGTATTTTATAAACTACTAGTAACGTGTCTCTCAAATAAAAATACTATAGTTTATAGCACCTATTTGCAGAAAATGACAATAGGTCAACATAAAAATGTTCAGAACTTAAATATTTATATATGTATATATTATATATACACAGTTTACTGCTGATCATATATACAATACCTTTCCCAATATTTAAAGTCTAATATTTTTTACTGACTCCTTGTCATTTTCTACATATATTATATATGTATATATGTGTATTTTCACGTAAGATCTAAAATCATGCAATATTTTATATTTACTTATTGTCCTTTTGGTAAAATAAACACCCTAAATATTAATGATCTAATGTGAATTCACAATACAAAGATTTTTTTTTTACAGTTAGGGCTGTGGAAGATGACGATATATCATACAGACCAAATAAAAAGTCTAGCATTTCATAATAAGCTCTGTGATTTAATTTGTAGTGTCACAAAGTACATTTATTGCAAATACTTTTATATGAGAGCAATATTACACACGATTACGGAGATGCAGACAGCAACATGAGCAACAGCATCGTGAGAAAGTTGCAGTCTTGAAATGTTTACGTTTTACATTTTATTTGACAATATTTTTTATTTACTTTTTTATGCTGGACCTGCAATCGTTAGTTTTTAAAAAGTGTCTTTTTTAGTTTATTAATGTTCATTTAATGTTTTTACATTTTTAATCAAACATTTCCCCTGAAGTTCTAAATAAAGTGAGAAATATGCTCACATATAAATGAGTACATTTCTGAATATTCATTCATTAATTTTCTTGCCCTTCCAGCTGCAACCCATCACTGGGAAACATCCACACACACTCATTCACACGCATACACTACGGACAATTTTAGTTTACCCAATTCACCTATACCGCATGTCTTTGGACTTGTGGGGGAAACCGGAGCACCCGGAGGAAACCCACGCCAACACAGGGAGAACATGCTGTGTCTGTGGAAACTCCACACAGAAATGCCAACTGACCCAGCCGAGGCTCGAACCAGTGACCTTCTTACTGTGAAGCGATCGTGCTACCCACTGCGCCATCGTGAGGCCCCATTTCTGAATATTTAAAATGTAAAAAAAAAAAGTATTCCTTTACATGTGGTCTATATATATATATTTATATTTCATATATACTATACTTTTCCCAATATTTTGTCTCTGTATAATATTTTATACTGATCCATTATCATTTTCTAAATAAACTACATATTTTGCTTACAATTTGAAAACATGTTATATTTATATTTACTTATTGTCATTTTCTTCAAATAATTACCCTAAATTAGAGTAGTCTAATGTAAATTTGCAATATGAAGATTTATAATATTAATATTTATATGTCATATGGACACAATAAAAACTCTGTAATTTAATATTATGCTTTGTCGTTTATTTTGTGGTGTCACAAAATACATTGTTTACAATAACGCTTTTTCATAATTTATATGAGCAGAATATTACACCCCATTATGGGGATGCAGACAGAAACATGGATAACAGCCTCGTGAGAATGTTGCAGTCTTGAAATGTTTACATTTTTCAGTTTATTTAGCAATGTTTATTCATTTTTAATCATAAATCTTTCACATTTTTTAAGTTCATTAATGTAATCATTTATTTTTAATTCTTTAATTTTTTTATTCTTGTAACATTAATTTCATATTTCTACATTTTTAATCAAACATTTCCTCTTAAGTTCTAAATAAAGTGAGAAATGAGAAGTTTTCAGAATTTTCATTCATTCATTTTCTTTTTGGCTTAGTCCCATTATTAATCAGGGGGTCGTCACAGCGGAATGAACCGCCAACCTATCCAGCATATGTTTTATATGTATATATAATTTATAATCACTTAGTTTTATATATATAAATATATGTATTTTATATATTTATAAATATATAAATGTGTGATTCATTCATTGAATTAATGGTACTATATTATGATATATATCATTATCAGGATATGAGATGACTTGTATCATGATATGAGATTTTTGTCATATCGCCCAGCCCCATTCACAGTAATGCTGTACAGTAAGTATCTGTAAGAGCTCAATGGCCAAATAAAAGTCTGGTGGACGGATGAGCTTATAAGGCAGATGTTTATGACTCGTTATTTACAAGCTCTTTAATCTGGCCAATTTCCTTGCCCTTGGCAGTGGACGGGTCTTTGGGTCGCTCCGGCTGAACCTGCGCCGCTGCTCATTCGTCTCCTCATGGGCAGCTAATGTGGGGGCGAATTGCTGGAGCGAAAAGCTGTCAGTGGCTGTTTCTCATTCATCGGCCATTTTCCCGCATACATTTCAATTAGAGGAGCTTCAGGATGCTGCGGGTCCGTCAAGGAAAAGCTCTCGTTTAATACTCCCATCTGTAAGATAAATATTAGCCCCGTCGCTGGTCGCATCGATTTGCGCTAAGGTTAAAAGCCTCCAAGACCTTGGCTTGAATATGGGCTGCTCGACAACTTCCCTTCACCCCCTGCGGTCAAATCTGATCCAGACGCTTGGATGTCGCTCCTTGATTTCTTCCCCCATTTGTGATTAAATGCTGCCTCCCTCCCCATCACCCCAACCTTAACCCTGGACCTCTATGCTCCCAGGTCACTTAACCTTGAACCCAATTACAAGATAAGGTTACTTAAAGGTGACCCCCGCTTTGCTTTACTCAGCTAATAGGACGGTGGAGAAAAAGGCCGGCGCAGCTGATACGCTTCTAGCTAATTCACAGGGGTTGACAAAGGTCGCACTCAAAGCCATAAAGAAGAGCTTCGATCTCTCGCGCGAAATGAAACTCAGCAATACATGCAGACGGTCAGGCAGAGAGCCAGCGGCGCATGCAGACGCCTGCTCAAATAAGATGCTTTTGATGCATTACAGTCAACCTGGAGTGTTAACACTGCCACGGTACACACAGGTCACATTTACACTGACAACCAGTTTGTGTTTTCTGGCACAGATTGCTTTTTTTTTTTTCATGTGCGAAAATGGTCACACTTTACAATACGTGACATGTAGTTAATGTTTCCCAGTACTGGGTTGTGGCTGGAAGGGCATTCGCTGTGTAAAACATATGCCAGAGTAGTTGATGGTTCATTCCACTGTGGCGACCCCTGATAAATCAGAGACTAAGCTGAAGGAAAATAAATGAATGAAGAATATTTAATGTTAGGTAATAGGGCTGCACTATATTGGAAAAAACTGACTTTGCAATATTTCGTTTTTCCTCAATATATATTGCGATATGAATTTTACAAGATAACCATTTTGATTACCCAATTCACCTGTACCGCATGTCTTTGGACTTGTGGGGGAAACTGGAGCACCTAGAGGAAACCCACGCCAACACGGGGACAACATGCAAACTATGCAGTTAAAAGTACATCAACACACTGAAATAAGTCTAAGCAACTTTCAGTTCATGTGGTCTTTTCAGCTGTTAATGAAAGAAAATTAAATCCATAACATGTTAAAAAAAAATGACTAAATATTTTTAAATCAATACAATTTTTTTTTAAACAAAAGTTATTTTATTTAAATTTAACTTTTTTTGGCTAAACCTCACAGTCCATGTCATTATCGGTTTCCACTAGGGCTGCACAATATTGGAAAAATCTGACATTGCAATGTTTTTTTGTCTCTGCTATATATATATATATTCATTCATTCATTCATTCATTCATTTTCATTTCGGCTTAGTCCCTTTAATAATCTGGGGTCGCCACAGCGGAATGAACCGCCAACTTATCCAGCATATATTTTACACAGCGGATGCCCTTCCAGCTGCAACCCATCACTGGGAAACATCCATACATACCCATTCACACTCATACACTACGGACAATTTAGCCTTCCCAATTCACCTATACTGCATGTCTTTGGACTTGTGGGGGAAACCGGAGCACCCGGAGGAAACCCACGCAAACACGGGGAGAACATGCAAGCCACACAGAAATGCCAACTGACCCAGCCGAGGCTTGAACTAGCGACCTTCTTGCTGTGAGGCAATTGTGCTACTCACTGCGCCACCGTGAGGCCCCTATGTATTTATTTATTTATTTTAATTCATAAAATTTTTGCACAATGCAATTTAATGCTATTTTTTTTTATAAAAATAAATGTAAAAATGTATTATGTGAGACTTTTATACTTTTTAAAAAGCTGTTTACGATTTAAATTTACACTACCTTTAACTATGAGGTCAACATGTGTTAAATGAATTGTGCAAATATTTAATGGCCTTTTTGGCCACACAGAAATGCCAACTGACCCAGCCGGGGCTCGAACCAGCGACCTTCTTGCTGTGAGGCAATTGTGCTACCCACTGCGCCACCGTGCTGCCCTATATATATATATATATATATATATATCGCAGAGACATGAGCTTATCAAGAGAGTTTAAAGCATTCAGGCACAAGGAATTGTACCATTTGAAACTTTATTAAACAATATTTTATTTAATTATTTATACAATGAAGATGCTATGTTGTGCTATTTTATTTTTAATTGTTTAATTTCTGTACCTGAATTCTTACCAAATAGTGCTATTTAAGTCATCTGGTGAAATCATCTTCATATGGCAATATATATATATATACTCTCTTGATAAGCTCATACAGTCACAGGCCTTAAAAACATGTAAATGATAAACATTTGCTCCATTATGGTAAAAATCTCCAAGGACTACATGTCCTGAACTGGGGCTCCTGGTCAAATATAATCCCAATTCAACATTGCAGATCCTGCGATGTGACTATTTCCGATGCACGCATTGCGATATCGATGCTAAAACGATATATTGTGCAGCCCTAGTTTCAACATTCTTATATTGAATGTGAATGGGAATAAAATTAATGCCCATCACTATATATTTTTTCCTTTTTATAAATCCAATAAAATGCACATTCTGTTGCTGATTTAGCACAGTTTGCATTGACAGCAATGTCCGTGCACTTAGAGAGGTGTCTGAAGTGCTGCCGGAGGAAAACTGTGACTGTAAGCTTTCAGTTTCTGCGTCACACTTGTCTAGGGCAGAATCTTCAGCCTTTGCGTCAGCAGTTTAGAACACAGCAAATGATCAAAATTTAATAGAGTGGATTTTTATAGACATATTATAAACCATTATTTGTCATTGGAGTGAAAACGTGAATAGTAACAAATCCATCAGGATGTAACAGCCTCTCACACATCTCACATTTTATGATATAATAGGGTTTTATGGTTTTATGATCATTTAAATTACATTTTTTTTATTTTTAATACAAATCCATTTTCATCTTCCTGCAGAACACAAATGTACATGTGTAGAGGAACACTGCGGTCCAAACACTGTTAGTACATATATTGGTTACTTTACAATTAGGTTGTATTAGTTAATGTTAGTTAATGCATTTACTAACATGAACTAACACTGAACAATACATTTATTATAGTATTTGTTCATGTTAGTTAACATTAGTTCATGAAAATATATTTGTTCATCATTAGTTCATGTTAACTAATGTTAACAAGCATACGTTTGCATGGTAATAATGCATTAGTAAATGTTGAACTGTGATTAATAAATGCTGCACAAGCATTGTTCATAATTATTTCATGTTCATATATTTATACAATACTTATTTCTTTTCAAATACACATTTTTACCCAATATAAGTGTATCAAAACTGTTTAGTACTAATATTATAATGTGATTATTGATACAAAAGCTTTTAAAAGATACAGTATATGCATACAATTTGCATACTAACTAAATTATTGGCTCTCTTGTGAAATGTTGATTCTTTTTCAAAAGTTCTGTTTATGGAAAGAAGATTTTCATTTTAACCTCTATTTAAAGATAATAGTTTTAATAACTTGTTCATTTCGTCTTAGCTATGATGACAGTATAAAATATTTTACTAGTTACTTTGCAAGATATTAGTATTTGGCTTAAAGTGCCATGTAAAAGCTGGACTAGGTTAGTTGAACAAATAATTGAACAACAGAAAGCCAATCAGAAAAAAATCATTTATTAATTGGCTAATAATATTAATAATGAACTTACCCATTATTCATTTATATTTATACTTATATAATCCTGCCAAACTAAAAGAAAGAAGACTCTCTCCATAAAACCGTCTTCGTATGAATACTAGGAAATACTGTGAAAAATGTTCTTGCTCTGTTAAACATCACTTGATTTATAAATTAATTTAAAAAAAAATCAGTCTTTAACTGCATACTGTATATGTATAAATTAATTACATTCATTAAAAAATACATATTTAATTTTATAATATTGGTGCTACATATGTTTTTTATGAAATGTTAATATTCAGCTCACTCTGAAATTAGTGCCGATGTGATTTTCAGAGAAGTTTATTAATTTCTTTTCATCATCTGAAAGGCCGGGGCTGCAAATGCACGTCATTTCACACGTATCAGTTCATTGTTTGTAAGTTACGCTTCGAAATAGGTCAATGCATTTTGGTGAGAGACAAAGAGACTGTAAAATATTGCACATCAATGCCAGCCCGGTACGCTCAAAAGGTCTCTCTGCTATTGAAATACACCCAAAAAACAAACCTCAGTGCAGGTAAACAGTCCCGTATTTTGACATAAAAGGTAAAACAACTCAGCATCAGTGTTTAGTACAGTAGTTTAGTGTTGCCTGATTGCTTACAGCCAGAAAACAGAGCGAAAAAGACCAGAGAGGGAGGGCGAGACGGAGTGAGAAAGCGTGAGTGCCCTGCTAGCAGAATAGCCTGTTGACCGCTGGGTGAACCTTCCTCTGAACTGAGGATGAACCTTCAACTTGAGGAGCGCCGGTCACAGATCTCCCTGGGAGCTACAAACCCTGCGACCGACACACAGCACTTACTACGCACATCTCGCACTATTCACCCCGCGTACACGCTTTTTCACATACTCACACCTTTAACACAAGCCAACGCAAAACGGCTGAGCTGAAAATAATACAGCAGCAGCCGCTTTTTGAGCTGTGCATCCTTGCAGGTAGAGGCTTTGATCTCTAAACGCTTCATCAATTTATTTGCTTATAAATGAAGTATTGTTTAATATAATGCGATGGGACTAGATGATTATTAGCTTTATTATGTTAATTGGGTTAGTCATTGTTATGACTAACACAATTATTATGTTAAAGGTTATATATAAAACATATTTTACACTCACACTTTATAAATATACCAAAACATCTTTAGTATCATTAATCAATTAATGTTGTAGTATATTCATATTGTAAAATACTGTAATTATAATTATATATATTTTTTGAAATGTTTAAATTATCAGTTTTTAATACATACTCTTTTACATAATTTAAGACTTTATTATTATTAATAAATAAAAAAAAAGATTACTTTATTAATATTATTATTAATATTATAATTGTAAATTAAATATAATTTTTATAATATATATAATTAGAATATAATTATTTTACATAATTTAAGAATGTAAATAATAATAATTATTAAGTTACTATTATTAATATTATAATTATAATAATTATATTATTGTAATATAATTCTATAATTAAAATCATTAATATAATATATAATATATATAATTTGAATATAATTCTTTCGAATACATATTCTTTTACATAATTTAAGAATTTAATATGATAAAACAGAAAATGTAAATAGTAATTATTATTAATATTATAATTATAATAATTATATAATTAGAATATTATATAATTTCAATTATTTATATAATATATAATTTAAATATATTATAATATTAATAGAAATTTAATGCAATAAATAATTTTTAAATACACTATTTTAATGTATATCTTTTTTTCTAGTACTAATATTACACATTGTATTAAAAAAATAAAGCACAATTTGCATAATGACCAGGGACATGATTAAATGCATACAATGTATTATAAATAATAAATTAATTAAATGGCACAGTCTTCTGCACATTAAATGCATTGATTATTTTATTAGTATTTTGTATATGACTATTATTATTCAATTACCCTTCATAAAAAGCACTTTTTTTCCTAACCTGCCTGCCATTCACTCAAGCTTGTGTAACCCCATTTCAGTTCCGACTGACATTAGTGCTAATGTGATTTTCATTGCATCAAGACATTCATTTACCCTTTTCATCATCTACGAAATGTATCCGTTTGCTTTTTGAGGTTGTGCATCCAAGTCGAGGCTTTGAGAATTGTGCATTGAATCTCTAACTTTAAACGCTTTATCAAGCACAAACGCGAGAGCGCAGTAGCCGTCCCAACACGACACGCCCAGCGGGGCCATTGCAAAATGCGGCGCAGGGTCATGGACGGGTCAGTGTCGAACATACCATTCCTGTCTGCGTTTGGCATTCTGTTGCAAATGTCAGAAGGGAGGGACCACAGCGACGCGAACTGCACTTTCTCAGATGAAAGCTGAATTGCTGATAAAAGTGCCATTAGGAACAGCATTGTGTTGTGAAGTGGGGCAAACGTGAGCCAGAGGGTGTCAAACGGGGGTCAGAGGAGGTCTGAAGATACAGTATAGGAAATAAAGCACACTGAATACTGGTAGTGTGATAAGCCTATCAAGGACAGATGTGACATAACCAGCTCAACTGTTTAACCTGTGCCTTATATAAATGGGTAACACTTTAGAATAATAGTTCATTAGTTCATGTATTTATTAACATTAACTAAGTATCAATAATCTTGTAAAACATTTATTATTCATAGTTCAACATTTACTAATGCATTATTAAAATCCACAGTTGTGCTTGTTAACATTAATGCACAGTGAGTTAACATGAACTAACATTTATTTAACTTAAATAACATTAACAAAGTTGAATGAATGCCGTAATAAATTACTAATTGTTTGTTCATGTATAAATACATCACTAACATTAACTAATGGATCATTATTTTAAAGTGTTACCTGTTAATGATACATTGCAGAATATCAACAACACAAATGGAAATATATTAGTGTTTACTTCTTGTCTAAACTTTACATACATACATACTCACCAAGTTAAATATTATAAATTTTAGTTTGAAATAGTTTGGTGAATGTATTCTTTACTATTGTTAGTGCACTGCGTACTATTTTTGGAATAACAGTGTTTTTATTTAATAATACATTTAAATAATTAATATTAATACATAATATTGATTGTGATTAATCGATTCATATAAAATATTAATTTAAATATTTGAAACTAAACACTGTGTTTACTGTCACCGTGAATAAAATAGTGTCCATATCAGGATGTTATTTTTATGTTCCCAAATGTGGGTAGAGTATATATCATATTCAGTTGTATGACTTTTCCAACATTTGGGATGATTATATGCACATATACAGTTAAAGACAGAATTATTTGCCCTCCTGTGAAGATTGTATATATTTTCCAAATATTTCTCAAGTGCTGTTTAATGGAGAGATGGTTTTATTCAACATATTTTAAGGCATAATAATTTTAATAACTCATTCTGAATAAAATTGTTTACTTTGCCATGATGACAGTACATAATATTTTACCATATTATTTAAGAATTCAACTTATTTGACCATTTAAAGACCTAACTTAGTTAGGTTAATTAGGCAATTCACCGGACAACAGCGGTTTGTTTTGTGAAAAAAAAGAAAAGCAAATATTTTCTCATAGGAGGCTAATAATCTTGACCTTGTTTACATTTTTATTTACATTTTTTGTAATTACAGCCAAACTAAAAGACATAATAATATAATACGATAAAAATATAATAGGAGATACTGTGAAAAATGTCCCTGCCCCCTGAATATCTGAAAAATCAAAAAAAATTCACAGGAGCGCTAATAATTTTGTTTTCAAATAATATACACTTATGCACAAAGTATGCCGTATTGTATATTAGAACTTTTTTTGATAGATATTTGATTAATAATGGTGTTATTTTTAATATTAAAATGTGATGACTTCATAAAATTTGATAAATGATATAATGTACTATTATATTATATAGATAATTGTAAGTAACAAATAGTAAGTAACAAAAATGACAGATGTTACAGTAGTGACATAAATAGTGACAATACAATTGCTTCACCTGCTATGCAACAAAAAGTTCTTCTAAACTTAGCAGAAAATGTAGACTATGTGCTTGAGAACCTACAGTCCAGTATCTGCCATTGTTGTGTTGGTTGTTTATAACACTGTCATGCCTATAGACTAAAAACATATACAGTAGTATATCTAGTACATTTAGGGGCAGCCATAGCCTAAATGTTAGAGAGTTGGACTTGGGATCCAAAGCTCGCAGGTTCGAGTTCTCGCCAACAGCAGGATTGTTGGTGGGGAGAGTGAATATTTATCCACCTCAATAGGTGATTCCCTTGAGCAAAGCACCAAACCCCTAACTGCTCTCCGGGCAGCCCACTGCTCTAGGTGTATTTATGGGTGTAAGTCGCTTTGGATAAAAGTGTCTGCTAAATGTGTTAATGTAATGTTGATGTAAAATATAATTATAAAATAATTTAACATCACCGTTTACACAAAATCACATTTTTGTAGTTTACTTATAGTGGTATCGGTAAAAACCTGTTTGTACCTTCAGACCGCCAAACAACAATGTGATGTAAACAGTTAGCCAAAGCTTATAGGGTTTTCCATTTTTAGCTGAAAACCATCACGCAAACAGCCATCTGAGATGTTGGACTTCCAGACAGAGAGAAGTACACAGAAATAATATGTAAAAAATGGTGTTTAGCCCTCCTCTGAATAAATGTTTCTTTTTCAAATATTTCTCAAATGACATTTAATGCACAACACACTGGCACAGGCACAGGCACAGGCATAACCCCCAGCACACTGCCTCTTTGAACTTTTACCTTCTGGTCGACGCTACAGAGCACTGTGCACCAGAACAGTCCGACACACAAACACGTTTCTTCCCTCAGGCAATCCATCTTATGAACACTTGATGATAGTAATTGTGAAACAAACATCACTACTTGCTATACACTTTTTATACACATATACACTTATTTAACAACATACTTTACATGCCAATTTGCACATACAAATTGCACATATAACTTTGTATATAGTAATATACCTGTACATACACTTGTCAATTTGCATATTTGCATTCACTACATACTTCTATTTTTAAAATATATTTATTATCTGTTTTTTGTCCTGTCTCTGTAATTCTGTTGCACTGTAGAAGCTTCTGTCATGAAAGCAAATTCCTCGTATGTGTGAACATACCTGGCAATAAAGCTCTTTCTTTCTTTCTTTCTTTCTTTAACGGAGCACGTACATTTTCACAGTATTTCCTATAATATTTTTTCTTCTGGAGAAAGTCTTATTTGCTTTATTTCGACTAAAATAAAAGCAGTTTTTAATTTTTTTAAAACCATTTTAAGCTCAATATTATTATCCCCCTTAAGCAGTCATTTTTCAGATTGTCTACAGAACAAACCATCGTTATACAATGACTTGCCTAATTACCCTAACTTGCCTAATTAACCTAATTAAGCCTTTATATGTTACTTTAAGCTGAATACTAGTATCCTGAAAAATATTTGGCAAAGATAAAAGAAATCAGTTATTAGAAATTAGGTATTAAAACTATTGTTTAGAAATGTGTTGAAAAATAATCTCTCCATTAAGCAGAACTTGGGGAAAATATAAAAGAATTCAAATTTAACAGGCGGACTAATAATTGTGACTTCAACTGTATGTCATTACAGAATATGTAAATAAAATGGTGTTTTACATTGACTAATTATTTCAAATGTTGCTAATGCTTGTTTTTATGTATCAGTATTTGGCATGGTGACAGATATTTTTGGTGCATAAACACAATACCAAAATTGTACTGGTCAGAAAACCTTTGATAACTCCATAAATCATTATGTGTTTCTCTCTGTAGTGCAGGCCAGCCCAGAGCCAAGGACACCTTGCCATGGCAAAAAAAACAAAACACAAATGGAGAGACAACTGCGTCCCTGAGGTCAGAACAGGTGCTGCGGGACCGGCCAGAGTCCACCGGGACAGCTGTTCTATTCCTGTCCGGAAAAGAGCCGGATCTGCTCAGAGCTATGACAGATGGACACGAACACCAGCATGGAGAGAAACCTTCAAACAACATCAAAGAGCTTACGTACTGTACTTAACTATTATTTTGGGGGATTTGTGCTAGTTATATTCGAACTCAAAGTACTAGTTAGATTTATACATGACCTCAAAACCAGTCAATTTGACATATATATATATATATATATATATATATATATATATATATATATATATGACAAAGCTGAATAAATTGATTGATGTTCAGCCTTTCATTGATGTGTGGTTTGTTGGAATAGGACAATATTTGGCCGAGATACAACTATTTGAATATCTGAAATATCTGAGGGTGCTAAAAAAACAAAATACTTATATGAAGTGATTAGCAATGCACATTACTAGTCAAAATATTAGTTTTGATGTATTTATAGTAGGAAATTTGCTAAATGGAATTTGATCTTTGATTGATATACTAATGGTTTTTGGCATAAAATTAAAAAAAATTATAATGTTGACACATACAATGTATTTTTGAATATTGATAAAAATATAACTGCAATATAAGACTGGTTTTGTGGTTAAAGAATTTTAAAGCAAAGAATTTTTTTTTTTTTTATAGTTGCACATTCATTAGCCGTCTAGTTTTTATATTGACAGAATGGACAGGATTGAGTGCAAATAAAATCCAAACAAACCAACATAGGCTCATTCTGAAAGCATAGCCCTATATACATTTCTGTAGATCGCAAATTATGTAGCCGGAGATATGCATGACTGCATTGCGTCTTTAAAACGAACGCTACAGGGTGGTACGACGCCGTTCCTTTTCGCGCTTACCAGCTGACCCCTTACCTCCGTGTGGACAGCTTTTCCGATGCTACCAGTTTGTCCAGTTAGCTCGCCACGTACGTCAAGGATTTGAGACGCAGAGCGGAGTTGACTGCGACGACGGGGTTCGAGTCTGGCGAAGAACAGTTCCGGAAAGCAGGTAAGACAAAAACAAAAGCCAAAAAATAAAATAAGCAATTAAATAACAGAATGAGAATGTGGTAAAATCAGTAAACGTGGTAAAAATCAGGGCTTTTCTTTTTCTGGATGGCTTTTGAAACCACTATCGGTTGGGATTAGGGAAGGAGGAGGGGTGGGTCAGTCGATCGGTCAGTCAGTCAGTCAGTCAACAGCGTCCTCTGGTGAATTTACACAAGAAGAGCAGACGTGAATGGCACTCGTGAGAGAAATTTGAGATCTCAAAAAGCATCCACAGCGGCCTCTGGCGGATTCGTGAAAACAAAAACTGCAACAACAAAAAAACGTACCTCCTGGGACATATTTGGCTCTCTCCAGAAATGTATATAGGGAATGAGCCTGGGTTGCAACAAACCATTAACTAACCTTACTTGCTTGATTAACTACTAATTAGCTGTTTGTTTATTAATAGTTAGTATGGTAGAGGCTGGGTATAGGTTTTGGAAGTGCAGAATAAAATCATACTTTATAACTACTAATGAATTAAGAATGAGTTCATATCTTAATAATAGACAGGTAATAAGCCAGGAGTTTATGGCATGAATTGTGACCTAAACTAAAGTGTTACCAGTAAATAAGATCTAAAAAAGGACAGAATATCATTTTAAGGACTATATTTTTGTCTTCCACTTTGCTGCGTTTCTTGTTGTTTGCACTTGATCTGTTTTTGACTTATGTCAAAATGTTCTGTTTTTAACCAAACTTTTGTATGTCTGATAAATTACAAAGGATGTTTTATGTATAATGTTATGTTAGAGGATGATTCAACACGAACAAGAATTTTTGTTTTTATTTTTTCAAGGGTGCTTGTTTAATACATGTTTAGTCCAAGTTAAAACTACTTTTTACTTTTACTCAAGTATAATTTCTACTAAGTACTTTTAGCTGAGCACAATTTTTACTTTGTCCATTTTTACACCCCTAAATGCCATAAATATTTGAATTCTTTTAATATCATCATGTGTTTTGCTTCTAATAGCGTTTTGCTGTCCTTTGCAAACAGATTTATTCACTCCGATGGGCAATTTCCACAGGCACAGACTCGTGGAAAAACACGGCGAATCATGCAGCTGCAACACCCCGCGCCAATTAACATGACTGCGACCTCACACATCCGGGTCAGTGCACCCGACCGGGCCAACAAAGCCAGAGCCGGTCCCAGAATGTGAGTTCCCAATTACCCTTGAGTGAGATCCACACAACATAATGCTGCAGGTGAGAAGTTGGATAGGGCTTCTGTGAGGCACTGGCACAGACACAATCAAGCTCTGTGGCACCGGCTTCAAATCGCTGCGTGTCTGCGATGAAAAACGCTGAGGGCACAAGACAAAACAGTACACAGACTAATGAATTTGGTGCATGTGTAATTTATGATGAGCAGACGGGCCCCTCTATTCTCTTTAGTGTTCAACTGCATGTTACAATTGCAATTAATTACACTTTTGAAAGCCAGTTATCAAGACGCAAAGGCTAAGATGGCATTTGAGGGCATTCGAAGTGTGAAAACCAAATGGTAAAAATGTACCAGGCTTGATTTGGTTAACTTTTAGTTATTTTGCCTTTTTGGTTATCATCTGAGGGCCTCACGGTGGCGCAGTGGATAGCACGATCGCCTCACAGCAAGAAGGTCGCTGGTTCGAGCCTTGGCTGGGTCAGTTGGCATTTCTGTGTGGATTTTGCATGTTCTGCCCGTGTTGGCGTGGGTTTCCTCCGGGTGCTCAGGTTTCCCCCACAAGTCCAAAGACATGTGGTATAGGTGAATTGGGTAAGCTAAATTGTCCGTAGTGTATGTGTGTGTATGGATGTTTCCCAGTGATGGGTTGCAGCTGGAAGGGCATCCGGTGCGTAAAACATATGCTGGATAAGTTGGCTGTTCATTCCGCTGTGGCGACCCCTGATTAATAAAGGGACTAAGCCGAAAAGAAAATGAATGAATGAATAAATGGTTATCATCTTTTATGTAATGTGTAACGGTGTGAATGCAAATTCAATGCAGATTTGAAGATCAAAATGCAGGTAATTGAAGTTCTTGTGTTCTAGTGTATATATAT
>CAIGQW010055978.1:9480258-9495861 GCA_903798125.1 Danio choprae | reverse complement strand
ACCACCTCAGGGCGGTAACATTAACCAAAGCAACACTAATGCACAGACAGAGAGAAACAGGAGATCCACACACATTGAACATTATGCAAATTGCTCGCTGTGCCACACTGATTGGTGAATGTTTCTGTAAAGCATTATGGGTAATGTAGTTTGTATGCAAACAAATATTTTTAAATCAGTTGAATTAATGCAAACAAAAGCATATACAATCGACTAACAAGATCAAAGATCACAACAAGTCTATCTTTTAAGGGTTTATCAGTAATTGTTAATCAGTTTCATTATGGAGAGTTTTTACTTCTAGCACCCAACCATTGCTCTAATGTGCTTATGTGGTTTCTAAAAAGTGTGCAGGGCAAGCAATGTGCCAAAGTTTAATGCTGAGGGTCAGGGGTTGTGGTGTGGCGTGAAGCACCTCAGGGCGGTAACCAGAGGACACCTCTTCCAAACCAACACTAATGCATAGAGAGCGAGAAACAGGAGATCCAAACCCACCGAACACTCCAACAGTCTCTACATCTGATCAGAAAAGCAGATTGTGTGCTCAATTAAAAATGTGAGAGGAACTTTTCTGCTAAACTCTAGGTTTGTTTGCTCCGATGTTTTATGATTTTATGATTGTGAAGAATTTAATAATCTAAAGATATTTTTCCACTATAAAAATGCCTTTTTTTGTGGAATGGAGATGTTTTGTTAAATACTATTCATGAAACCACAGATGCCAAAACATAAAATCTCCTATTTGGAACCCTTAATTTTAATTGATGTGCACTAATGCCTGTGCACTTTTTTGGTAAGCCAATCAGATCAGAAAAGCCGATTATGTGATCAATTTGAAATGAAATGCAGTAAAACCTTTAGGCAACTTACATTTTTATTTACTCAAATGTTTTTTAACCCCTAATTGCCAAACTTGGCCAAAAAAGGCCTATTGTTTTAAAGCAATAATGAAAACAAACCACAAGGCCAATCAATTAAAAAATCATTCATTCATTCATTTTCATTTCGGATTAGTTCCTTTATTAATCTGGGGTCGCCACAGCGGAGTGAACCGCCAACTTATCCAGCATATGTTTTACGCAGCGGATGCCCTTCCAGCTGCAACCCATCTCTGGGAAACATCCATACACACCCATTCACACTCATACACTACGGACAATTTAGTCTACCCAATTCACCTGTACCGCATGTCTTTGGACTTGTGGGGGAAACCGGAGCACCCGGAGGAAACCCACGCCAACACAGGGAGAACATGCAAACTCCACACAGAAACGCCAACTGACCCAGCCAAGGCTCGAACCAGCAACTTCTTGCTGTGAGGCGAACGTTCTACCCACTGCGCCACTGTGAGGCCCTCAATTAAAAAATATAAAACTTAATTTAAAATTCAATTTAAAGTGGTCACTATAGAAACAATATATTTCAAGCTTATTGCAAACTATGCACACATACACGTGTTAGTGAATTGAGAGCATGCTAGATTGTTTAAGTCCTTCAAGGCAGTGGGCGGAGCTAACCATCTCTTTTGGTGCACTTTTCAAACTGACACTCTGTTATTGGTGCAACTTTGTGCACAGCATCATGGGCAATGTAGTTTTCAGCACAAATTGAATTAAGATGAATGGGTTCGAAAACAGCTAAGCTAATTGAGTTTTTACTTCTAGAACCCGACTCTCACACTATGTAGGAACTTGTAGGAGTTAAATACATTAAACCCTCGGCCAACCTTTAGGTTTATTTGCTCAAAATATTTAATTTAACCCCTAATCGCCACATTAAGGCTTTCTTCATTTGGCCTTTTACACTCAAAGGCCTTGTTTTGAAGCATCATGGGTAATGTAGTTTTTCAGCACAAATTCAAATTCCAGGTTTATTTACTCAAATGTTTAATATCACCTCTAATCATCACGTCAAGCCTTTCTTTCATTTGTCTTTTTATGCACTCTTAAAGGCCTGGTTTTAAAGCACCAATGAAAATAAACCACAGGGCCAATCCATTAAAAAATGACAGAGAAATATAAAACTTAATTTATACCTTAATTTAAAGTTGGTTGTCACTATAGAAACAATATACAGTGTTTCAAGTTTATTGCACAAACATATATACATGCAATTAATTTAAGAGCATGCGAGATCTGCTTGTTTACTGTTCTTCAATGGAGTGGGTGGAGCTAAAGATCTCTTTTGGTGCACTTTACATACTGAGACTCTGTGATCGGTGCAATTTTCTGCACAGCATCATGGGTAATGCAGTTTTTCAGCACAAATTCAATTAAGATGAAATGATGGGGGCGGCTCACTGTCGCCTCACAGCAAGAAGGTTGCTGGTTTGTGTCCCGGCTGGGCCAGTTGGCATTTCTGTGTGGAGTTTGCATGTTTTCCCGGTGTTGGCGTGGGTTTCCTCTGGGTGCTCTGGTTTCTCCCACAGTCCAAACACATGCGCTATAGGTGAATTGGATGAACTAAATTGGCCGTAGTGTATGAGTGTGTGTGTGAATATGAGAGTGTATGAGCGTTTCTCAGTACTTGGTTGTGGCTGGAAGGGCATCCACTGTGTAAAACATATGCTGGAATAGTTGGCGGTTCATTCTGCTGTGGCGATCCCCGATAAATAAGGGACTAAGCCTAATGAATGAATGAAATGATGGCTTCGAAAAAAGCTGAACTAAATTGAGTTTTTACTTCTAGAACCCTACTCTCACACTGTATATGACCTTGAGAGTAAAATACAGTAAACCCTCAGCCAACCTCCAGATTTATTTGCTCAAACGTTTAATCTAACCCCTAATCGCCACATTAGGGTTTCTTTCATTTGTCCTTTTACGCGCTCTCAAAGGCCGCTTTTAAAGCACTAATGAAAATAAAGCGGCGGGCCCCCGTCTCTGTATTTTGAGAGGGAACGCTGGAGCCTCGGGTTCAGAGGAGGGTGAAAAGCAGAGGGCATCGGGAACAAAGACCAGAAGACCCAGAGGTCAAACGGCCTGGTGTCCAGAGCTTCTTCAGCGGACGCGGACGGAGAGAGAGTGAGGCGCTCATATAATCACAGATCCGTTTTGTCCATGCGCATCGGATAGAATATATCACCGCGAGCTGACACCGCAAACAATAGATCATGTTTTTTTGTCCGGGCCGCTTTTGACTCTTTTCAGCATCTGGAGGTCCGCAGATTAACCCTCCATTCTCTGGCCTGTTTTGAGCAGATGACCTGTGCGTCTGTCCAGCGTTTACACAATTAGACCCCAAGTGCCAGATTTCCAGGTGAAGAACATTATCTTGGGCTCTTTAGGGTCAAAGTTAATAAGAGGAATTAGAAACCATCACCTTTTTTTTCTTCTTCTTCTTCGTCGCAATTCTGGACAGTCACAGTTTGGCTGCTCTTTATTCAAATAGGGGTCACCGCTGGGCTTTTGTGCTTATACGAAGTGTGCTTGTAGAACTACATTTCGTTAAAATGGTGGTATTTAAAGGCCATTCGGCTAGGCGGTGTTACTTTGACCCAGGGTTCAGCATGCAGCGCAGACTGCTCTAACTAATTGGAGTTATATATGGCAACATACAGTTGAAGTCAAAATTATTAGCCCTCATGTGAATTTCTATTTTAATTATTTCTCAAATGATGATTAACAGAGCAAGGATTTTTTTCACAGTATTTCCTATAATATTTTTTTGTTCTGGAGAAAGTCTTATTTGGTTTATTTCGGCTAGAATAAAAGCAGTTTTTAAAAAAAAAACCTTTTTAAGGTCAATATTATTAGCCCCCAATTTTATTTTATTTTTCGATTGTTTACAGAACAAACCATCACTATACAATGACTTGCCTAATTACCCTAGTTAAGCCTTTAAATGTCACTTTAAGCTGAATACTAGTGCCTTGAAAAATATCTAGTAAAATATTATGCCCGGTCATCATGGCAAAGATAAAAGAAATCAGTTATTAGAAATGAGTTATTAAAAATATTATGTTTAGAAATGTGTTAAAAAAATCTTCTTTCCGTTAAATAGAAATTGGGGAAATAGTATACAGGGGGGCTAATAATTCTGACTTCAAGTGTATTTGGTTTGCTTTGAATAATTCTGGTGATTTTATCAAATGTTTAATCGGAGCTTTGAAGTCATGCTGCAAGGTTTGTGGATAAAAAGCACGAATGATTTTTCAGGTCATGAGAGTAGTAAATATACATACAATAAGGATCAGCATAGACATTAAAAGACAAACTAATGAAATAAATACATGGGATAATACAGTAGCTATTAAAATAATAAGTGTCAAAAGTGTTTGATAGATATTATAAGACATAATGAATAAATGGTACTAAAATACAAAATAAATGAAAAAAATAAATATAATTTTATGGTAGACATTAGAAATCCTAAATACTTAAAGAAGGAGAATTAAATGGTATATATTAAAATACTAAATAAATAATATTGTAGATATTAAAATGAAGGGATTGAATTGCTGTATGAACAAATCATTTAAAAATAATATTCATTCATTCATTCATTCATTTTCTTTTTGGCTTAGTCCCTTTATTAATCTGGGGTCACCACAGCGGAATGAACCGCCAACTTATCCAGCATATGTTTTACGCAGTGGATGTCCTTCCAGCTGCAACCCATCACTGGGAAACACCCATACACTCTCATTCACACACATACACTACGGACAATTTAGCTTACCCAATTCACCTATACCGCATGTCTTTGGACTTGTGGGGAAAACCGAAGCACCTGGAGAAAACCCACGCCAACACGGGGAGAACATGCAAACTCCACACAGAAATGCCACACAGAAATGCCAATACTCTAGTCTTCCTATCATTGCAACTTAAAAAGCATTGCTTTGGATTTATTGTATTATCTCAATATATTAAAATACAAAATAAAAAGCAAAGAAAGAAACAGAAACACTGGAAGTCGGGCAAATACCATGCTAAAACTAATGCATATTTGGCAATTAAAAAAAATCTAAAATAAAAAATATATATGCTGCATAAATTACATTTCAAAGTGATTGATTTTGGAGATTGTTTTAATATGTTTTACACAATTTCATGTTAATTCATTGTGTTACTTGCCATTTCTGAGTGAAAATATCAATCTATTTTAAACACGGTCACATTTTTACAAACTTTTCCTGTAGATTTGCATGCATTTTAAAACAGCTATTGTATTTTAACTGCATTTTAGTCCAGATTTACAGGTCTTTTGTTGTTTTTATTAGCTATGCATGCTTCAGGTCGAGTTTCACCATGAGCCACGTCATTAAATAACACTCAAATATCCTCCTGTCCCACTCTGCTAATGTCCCAAACGAGGTAATGTCCTGTCATGTGACCCCCATCGCCCACCTGTGTGGACTTTGTCTTAATCCCTGCTGATCTCCTCTCTGCTTTGAATACTTGGACTACCGAGTGTAACTAATTCACCCACACAAGGATATTGTCCTCCGCGCTTCAGCTTTGTCTTTCCTCTCTTTCACTGGTCTCATTCGTTTGCCGAGCAGCCGGACAAAAAAACAAATCCTTCAAATTAAGAAGATTTAATGAGCTATTACTCTCACCTTAAATCTCATTGTCTGATTTGCCTCTAAATAAAACGGATAAACAATCAATCCTCACTGAAAAGCACTGTTTCAACTCTTTGTTTGAAATAAAACAATGCAAGTTCTTGTATTTTTTTTACATCGGGGCGTGTGAAAGATGCACATTAGTGTCGGAAAGTGACGATGTGTTCATTTTAAAGGAATATTTGGTATCACTTTATTTTGATCGTCCCTTTAACGCATTTTGTTGAATTTAAGTTACACTGCATCTTAGATTATAAGTAGACTGTTAGGTTAGGGTTAGTGTAAGTTGACATGTACTTGCAAAGTTTCTTATAGTCAGTTAAATGTGTGTTGAAGGAGTAGTATCAGCAGATATTGAGCAGACAGTCTACTAATAGTCAAATGAGAATTCATTGGCATGTAGTTGCAATGTCAACAAAATGTGCAATAGGGACCATCAAAATAAAGCCTTATTGAATATTTGAAAGAAAAAGGTGTCATTGTTTACTCACTGTCATGTTAGTGGAGGGATCTTCGAGTTTGTTTCTTCTGTGAAACACAAACTTGAGAAAGTGGATGACGATCAAAACCGTCCAGCTCTAAAAATGACAAAGAAGTTGCACAAATGACTCAAATCTGAAATCATGGAGAGATGTGTTAATACTCCGAATGATTTAACCAACCAAACAACCAACCAACACTGCAAATAAAAAAAGTTAATTGAGATTTTGGCCTCACGGTGGCGCAGTGGGTAGCACGATCACCTCACAGCAAGAAGGTCGCTGGTTCGAGCCTCGGCTGGGTCAGTTGGCATTTCTGTGTGGAGTTTGCATGTTCCCCCCGTGTTGGCGTGGGTTTTCTCCGGGTGCTCCGGTTTCCCCCACAAGTCCAAACACATGCGGTATAGGTAAATTGGGTAAGCTAAATTGTCCGTGGTGTATGTGTGTGAATGGGTGTGTATGGATGTTTCCCAGTGATGGGTTGCAGCTGGAAGGGCATCCGCTGCGTGAAACATATGCTGGATAAGTTGGCGGTTCATTCCGCTGTGGCGACCACAGATTAATAAAGGGACTAAGCCGTAAAGAAAAGGAAATAATTGAGATTTTCACTGGTATGAAAAGCATTATTCATTCATTCATTTTCCTTTGGCTTAGTCTCTATTTCAGAGGTCGCCACAGCCGAATGAACCGCCAACTTTTTCAGCATATGTTTTATGTAGCGGATGCCCTTCCAGCTGCAACCCAGAATTAGGAAACACCCATACACTCTCTCATTCACACACACTCCTACACTATGGCCAATTTCGTTAACCCAATTCACCTATAGCGCATGTCTTTTGACTGTGGGGGAAACCGGAGCACCCGGAGGAAACCCATGTGAACACAGGGAGAACATGCAAACTCCACACAGAAATGCCAACTGACATTCTTGCTGTGAGGCGACCACTAACTAACCATTAAGGCACCATGCCGGCCCTTAATATATTTAGCATATTTGTAAATATAATGGTTAAAGGGAAAAGAGTCTAAAGTTTAGGGTTTTGAATAGTAATTTACATTACTTAAATTAAATTTACTTCAATTTATTAAAGTTTCCCAGTACTGGGTTGCAGCTGAAAGGGCATCCGTTGCGTAAAACATATGCTGGATAAGTTGGCGGTTCATCCTGCTGTGGCGACCCCAGATTAATAAAGGGACTAAGCTGAAAAGAAAATGAATGAATGAATGAATAAATATATTAAATTATAAAATTTTCTTTACATTCACACCCAAAAATACAAAAATACAAAAATCCTCTTTTACTGAACACTAAAGAAGACATTTTGAAGAATGTTGGAAATTCCCACATGGAAATCTGATTATGGCTATATATGAACATAAAATGATGGTTAATATATCTGAACATATATATTTGTAATTCTAATGGTTCAAAAATTATTCATAGGTCTACACATACATATACATTAATATACAACCGGTCAAGCACGTAATTATTCATACCCCTGGCAAATTCTGCTTAAAAGTTTTTGTTGAAATGTAAATAAAAGCTGAGAAATGGGTTTTTTTTCCACAGTGATGTCTCTTGTACATCGTCTTATTATCTTTTGGGAGAAGCCAGTCCAAAAAAATTAAAATAAAAAATAAAACTTGCTGGTTGAATAAACGTCAGAATTTGCCAGGGGTATGAATAATTTCAGGGTTGACTGAAATGAATATACACATATACATATATATACTGTATATACACTATACACATATACATATATATACATATATATACATATATATGCATATATATACATATACATTATACACACATATATATATAAATGGCCATTTTTGCAATATTTTAAGATTTAGATTGTATATATGTACATATATTTTAATATGTAAATCCAAACTGGACATTATATGTTAAATACAGTGCTCAGCATATATGAGTAAACCCCCCACAAATCTCTCATTTACATGAATATTTTCTATAGGATGCTTTACAATATTATATTTGTGCATATACATTAATTTAGTCAGTACTGAAGCCAAATCTGGAGCTAATCTAACAAAATAACATACAATAATGGGTCAAATAAATTTGGCCTACAAATTTATGTTATTTAATATTAAATAACATTCTGGGAAAAATAGCAAAAATCAAGAGAAACAAAAAATATATACAATATAGTTGAAAAGTTGTAGTTGTAAAATTTTTTTTCCAATATTTTGCATGAATTTAAATGTATTATCTTTCCATTTCGTGGTCTCATGGTGGCGCAGTGGGTAGCACGTTCACCTCACAGCAAGAAGGTCGCTGGTTCGAGCCTCGGCTGGGTCAGTTGGCGTTTCTGTGTGGAGTTTGCATGTTCTCCCCGTGTTGGCGTGGGTTTCCTCCGGGTGCTCCGGTTTCCCCCACTAGTCCAAAGACATGCGGTACAGGTGAATTGGGTAGACTAAATTGTCCAAAGTGTATGAGTGTGAACGAGAGTGTGTGGATGTTTCCCAGTGATGGGTTGCAGCTGGAAGGGCATCCGCTGCATAAAACATATGCTGGATAAGTTGGCGGTTCATTCCGCTGTGGCGACCCCAGATTAATAAGGGGACTAAGCCGAAATGAAAATGAATGAATGAATCTTTCCATTTCTAAAGATGTTCTGTGACTAAAATATTATTGTAATAAATATATCTGTTTAATAAATCTGTTTTGTTCAAAAGCACCAATATATATTACCCATATTCACTGAGAAACGGAGAAAACTATTCATTTTCAAAATGGGGTGTACTCATATATGCTGAGCACTGTATGTGATTTGCATATATTGCCATATATCAGATATCTACATGGGCTGGTAGTCGCTGACATACAAAGTAAGAAAAAAATACTATGCAGTCGAGGTACTTGTGGTAAAGCAAATGACTGAATTTTTAATTTTGGGGTGATCTGTTCGTTTAATTTGTAGAAAAGGCTAATTAACACTCATTTTGTCCTTTTTATTCAGTCTCGCCAAAGAAAGAACTACATGAGAGTTCATTTTTGAGTGAACAATCTCTTTGAGAGCCATGGACTACAGCAAGGTTTCTTCATATTAAAAAAAGTGAACGTTTCCCAGCAAATGGTGAGCATGTCACCCCCCACAGTACACAAACAGTGTGTCAGACGGAGGAACGGTGCAGACGACTATTCCACAGAGACGCCGCTCCCTATAGGAGCTTTTTCAGACGACCATTTGGTGCTCCCATCTCTAACCTATTGACCCTCAACCTAGAGAGGTCAGCGGTGTCAGGGAGCCCAGATCCAGCACAAGCCTGTAAATCAAATGCCGGCGGGAACGACGCACCGTCCCGAATCCCAGCCAGGCCTGGCACCATCACTCTCCTGGCTCTGACGCACTACCAGACCCGTTCCCAGTGAACCACGCCACCCTGGCAGACATCATGACCCCCATCGGGATATATCAGCTCTGGGACGGACTGTACCGGTGGACAGGTCCATCCTAATAAATTGGTATTGGTATCGGATTGATAGTTTAAAGTTCTGTATATCTACACTAATGTAGATTGTTCCTATTTCATTATAGACTTCACATATCATCTGTAACATTTCAGTTAAAAATAGCAGCTGTGGTTGTCAGAATTTTACCATGAAAAATACGGTATATTTTACAGTAAACTACCGCATTTCATTCATTTATAGTGTACTATCCTGAAGCGAATCTTATCGAAGTTTGCAAAAAAAGAAAAAAAAAAACCCAAATGTGAATTAGGTATGTTTCTGTCAAGTTGTTAGGATGGCCGGGTGTAGTATTGGGAACCTATACACTGTAAAAATGATATGAAAAACAAAGTCATAATTAGTTGTTTTAAATACATCATTCAGTTTGACTGATGTACATTAAGATGACTAGAAAAGTCCTGCTGATTCAATTAAACAATTTACAGTAGCAAGAATTTTTTTTTTACAATAAACAATGAAAGGAATAAAGAGTTGCGATGTAATGTACGCTACGTCTGAGTTTATTTAGCAAATGCATTTCTATCTCCCCTTATTGGCACTGTAACCCTGTTTCACACAAGTCCAAAACCAACTCAAGCAAGCATAAAACTTATTAGACTTTTGGCATTTCCATCCTTCATTTCTCATGTGATACTTCAAAATGTGCATTAACACAGGGGGATGAAAACCCAGCTTATAACCAAGATAACAGAGTATATGGATCCTTTAGGTACACAAGTGTATGCTGTAAAAAATATTTAATCATGCTTCAACTTTACATTTTTAACTTATACTAATTTTAAGATTAAATAACTTATAAAGTAGGGCGATGGCTCAGTGGTTAGCACTGTCACCTCACAGCAAAGGTCGCTGGTTCGAGTCCCGGCTGGGTCAGTTGACATTTCTGTGTGGAGTTTTCATGTTCTCGAGGGTTTCTTCCGGATGCTCCGGTTTCCCCCACAGTCCAAACACATGCGCTATAGGTGAATTGAATAAACTAAATTGGCAATATGTCTGTGAATGAGTGTGTATGGATGTTTCCCACTAGGCTACTGGGTTTCAGCTGGAAGGGCATTCGCTGTGTAAAACATATGCCGGAATAGTTGGGGGTTCATTCCACTGTGGCAACCCCTGTTAATTAATTTAGGGAATAAGCCGAAGGAAAAATAAATGAATGAATAAACATTACATAACAATTTTTTAGTTATACAAAGTTTGACTAAAGTTGAGTTGACTATAAAAGTTTCTTTGATTCAACAAACAAAATTGTAAGCAGCAAGAATTTTTTACAGTGTAAATAAATAGCACAGATTCTGGGCCTTGGCTTATTTTACAGAATAAAGCACAAAATCTTTGTTCAAAAACTGTGTTCTGCTTAAGCATACTGTTGATGCATTCATCTAATAAATTGTGGCACGTTATGCATGGCACAATTATGCTTTGTCTAACAGAAGTGCACTTAAACTCTCAAATGCATAGTAAAAATAAATAAATATCGATATTGGCATCAAAATTGGCATTACTGGCCCTATACAGTTGAAGTCAGAATTATTAGCCCCCCTGTATATTTTCCCCCAATTTGTTTCATGCAAATAATATTTTTTCAACACATTTCTAAACATAATAGTTTTAATAACTCATTTCTGGCGCTGGTTCGAGCCTCGCCTGGGTCAGTTGGCATTTCTGTGTGGAGTTTGCATGTTCTCCCCGTGTTCACGTGGGTTTCCTCCGGGTGCTTCGGTTTCCCCCACAAGTCCAAAGACATGCGGTATAGGTGAATTGAGTAAGCTAAATTGTCCATAGTTAATGAGTGTGTATGGATGTTTCCCAGTGATGGGTTGCAGCTGGAAGGGCATCCGCTGCGTAAAACATATGCTGGATAAGTCGGTGGTTCATTTTGCTGTGGCGACCCCAGATTAATAAAGGGACTAAGCCGAAAAGAAAATGAATGAATGAATGAATAACTCATTACTAATAGCTGATTTCTTTTATCTTTGTTATGATGACAAGACAGAATATTTTACTAGATATTTTTCAAGATACTAGTATTCAGCTTAAAGTGCAATTTAAAGGCTGAACTAGGTTAATTAGGCAAGTCATTGTATAACAGTGGTTTGTTCTGTAAAACATCAAAAAATGTGTGCAGTAAGTTGACACCCAGTGGTTGAACTAGGTATTGCACTCCTGGATCAAAACACACACACACACACACACGCACGCACGCACGCACGCACGCACGCAAGCGCAGGTTGCCAGATTGACTTGAGTGTACCTGAATATCGAGGCTAAAGGCTGATTTGAATCGTTTTCTAACTAAACGCAACGGCACGCGATAGAAGAAATATTTTCTAAACGAAATACCATACTAAAAGTAGTTTCTGTCCTAACAAACACCTGAAATTTCTATTTTAGAAACGGCTTCTATTTCTCACAGGTGAGCAACAGGATGAACTATGATCACCTCAGGTACACCTGTGCTTTATTCAGTGTTAAATGCTAATAATGTGAGTTTGAATGGCATTTTACATGACATTTATAGCCACACTACAGCAGATAGTTTCACCTCAGATCTTGAAAATAAAATAAACCGTGTGAAATTGAACTTTAGAACTGTGACTCAGTGCAAGCCAAGTTACTAAACAGATATCAATCATTCAGCATGTACATACAATGTTAAAGAGGGTTAATATGTATTAATTAGATTATAAACCTTACCATTTCGTGGGTGAGTGCATATTCTGTGCTTCTGAATGGCTGTATTTAAATTTCTGTCGTGTTTCGTCTGGTGCAAACAGCCAAATTGCTTATCACTGCAAATCTCGTCACGTAGCGTGTTGTTAGGACACGAGGTTACAATATAACCTGCTCACCTAATGTTTACGTTAGTAATATTTATATTATTTGCTAATTAATAACCTCAAGTGGAAGTCTGAATCTTCGGAGTCTGCTAATGTCCACCTGAGGTCGCAATTTCGGTCACGGACGGATGAATGAATCAAATACATGGTTTTCCAGCAAGGCAACCCGGGCTGCTAAAATATAATTGGCTAAACTGACATTGGGCAGGCTACACGGTAGCGCAGTCAGTAGCACGATCGCCTCACAGCAATAAGGTCGCTGGTTCGAGCCTCGGCTGGGTCAGTTGGCATTTCTGTGTGGAGTTTGCATGTTCTCCCTGTGTTTGCGTGGGTTTCCTGCGGGTGCTGCGGTTTCCCCCACAGTCCAAAGACATGCGGTACAGGTGTATTGGGTAAGCTAAATTGTCCGTAGTGTATGTGTGTGAATGAGTGTGTATGGATGTTTCCCAGAGATGGGTTGCAGCTGGAAGGGCATCCCCTTGGCGGTTCATTTTGCTGTGGCGACCCCAGATTAATAAAGGGACTAAGCCGAAAAGAAAATGAATGAATGAATGAATGACATTGGGCAGGTTAAAAGAAGCAAAACAATAACAGCCGTTCCAGCACTTAATGCACATGTTCAAAGCAGAATATCTGACTTCAGCATTGTTTTTCAGATAAACAAGAATGTTCACTTAGCATGTTTCTTAAATATCTGCAAACATATTATGGTATTTTTATGTTTTAGAAGAGTCAAAAAGCTTACATACAGCACCTTTAAAGGGCTAATAATATTGACCTTAAATTGATTTTAACAATTAAAAACTGCTTTTATTCTAGCCAAAATAAAACAAATCAGACCTTCTCCAGAAGAAAAAATATTATCGGAAATACTGTGAAAAATTCCTCGCTCTGTTAAACATCATTTAGGAAATATTTGAATAAAAAAATAATAATAATTAATTCTAATAATTTTGACTTCAACTGTATCTACTTGGTATCGAATCAATACCAAATTTTGCAGTATTGCCCACCCCTGCCGTCCTGCAGGATGGAAAACATTGGGCCGTATAACGGCACCTGTGTTATAATCCGTCCTGTTCTGGCTTGCATCACAATCATGCATGTTTCAGGCATCGCCGCACCTGGAACTTCAGCACACAAATCACACTTTAAGGATTGTCTGTGCACTCCCGAGGCGGTTGAACGTTAAACACACTTTGGTTTGACCTGTGTGGGATCACCTCAGGGTTCGCTCTAATGGACGGAGCCATAAAACGGTGCTGTTGCTGTTTTTCCAGTCAAACGACGACACCAGTTGTTCTGAATCCTTGCTGGCTTTGAGTCATCTGTTCCGCTTGGAGGAACTCGGGAGGGAAAGAAATGGTTTTTACCTTCCTTTGACTCCAGACGCCGCTGATGAAGCACAGATCTGTCCACTGAAAGAGGCAGAGACCACTCAGGGTCAGGAAGACATAATGTGAATAATACAATAACACTGGAAAAAGCAAAAACACATACAGAGGAGCACGGATGATTCCTCAAATCATGCAAAGATGTTGTTACTTGTCCAGGTGATTTAACCTCATAACTGCCTGGAGGATGTTACATTAATAAATAGGTGGACTGGATGGATAGAATATTAAATTATTAAAGTTTAAAATGAAATAGATGTATAGATTAAGAAAAAATAATTAGAGTTGAAGTCAGAATTATTCGCCCTCCTGTATATTTTCCCCCAGTTTCTGTTTAACAGAGAGAAGATTTTCTTCAACACATTTCTAAACATAATAGTTTTAATAACTATTTTCTAATAGCTGATTTCTTTTATCTTTGCCATGATGGCAGCACATAATATTATACTGGATATTTTTCAAGATACTAGCATTCAGCTTAAAGTGCAATTTAAAGGCTTAACTAGGTTAATTAGGCAAGCCAGAGTAATTAGGCAAGTCATTGTATAACAGTGGTTTGTTCTGTAGATAATAAAAAAAATAAGGGGATAATAATATTGAGCTTAAAATGGTTTTAAAAATTAAAAACTGCTTTTATTCTAGCCGAAATAAAACAAATGAGACTAATGAGACTAATAATTCCAGAAGAAAAAATATTATCGGAAATACTGTGAAAATCTCCCTGACTGTTAAACATCATTTGGAAAATAATTGAAAAATAATTATTTTTAATTAATTTTGGGCTAATAATTTTGACTTCAACTGTATGGGTGTTTTTTATTTTATTTTAATAAATAAACAACCAATGCAATATACAAATGTTATTAAAATGTAATAAACAATGATATAGAGTTTTATCTCTTTATGGAATCGTCCTTTGCTTGAACATTTTTTGGAGAAAGTTTTAAACTTTTTATCCATGTTATTAAAACCGAATATTCCCAAATGTCCAAAACTCATTCATTCATTTTCCTTCAGTTTAGTCCCTTTATTTATCAGGAGTCGCCACAGCAGAATGACCCACCAACTTATCCAGCATATGTTTTACACAGCGAATACCCTTCCAGCTGCAACCCAGTATTGGGAAACATCCATACACACTCATTCACACACATACACTACGGCCAATTTAGTTTTATCCAATCCACCTATAGCACATGTCTTTGAACTGTGGGGGAAACCGGAGCACCCGGAGAAAACCCACGCCAACACGGGGAGAACATGCAAACTCTACACAGAAATGCTAACTCGCACAGCTGGGCCAGGACTCGAACCAGCGACCTTCTTGCTGTGAGGCGACAGTGCTAACCATTGAGCTACCGTGTCGCCTCATGTCCAAAACTTTGCATACTAAATATTTCTTCCGGTTACAAGCTCTTTTACTAGCTAGAAATTGTTGATTTTTCTGTTTATTGCATGCAAAACTTATAATAGCTCGTTATTGGAAAAACACAGAAAGCCCTTATTTTAAACAATGGTTGCAAGAGTAGCCCTAACCCTTGTAGAACAGTCTCATTGTTTGGCTTTAGAAAAATTTACGTATATAGTTCAAAGAAAACCAGCCAAGTTTTTCAAAATATGGAATCCCCTATAGGATTTCTGAATGACGCATATACGAATCTTTTGTCCGTATAACTTGTATCACCTGTTATTAATATACCATTGCTTTGATACCTTTATATTGTATGTGTATGTACATGCATTTATTTATTTTTTACATTTTCTTTTAGCACATGTTAAAAGTGACTAAAATCAATAAAGCCATTGTTTAAAAAAA
>CAIGQW010055978.1:9427409-9438636 GCA_903798125.1 Danio choprae | reverse complement strand
GCGCAGTCTGCTGTTAAACTCTAGCCTAGAGCACTGTCTCCTGTTAAGCACTAGCCCTGAGCACCTTCTCCTGTTAAACACTTGCCTAGAGCACCATCTGCTGTTAAAAAAATTGTTTAGAGCACCGTCTGCTGTTAAACACTAGCCTAGTGCCATCTGCTGTTAAAATCTAGCCTAGAGCATCATCTGCTCTAAAAACTACTCTAGAGCACCATCTGCTGTTAAACACTAGCCTAGAACACCGTCTACTGTTAAAAACTAACCTACAGCACAGTTTCTTGTTAACCACTAGCCTAGAGTGCGATCTGCTGTTAAAAACTAGCTTAGACCACCGTCTCCTGTTAAACACAAGGCTAGAGCGCGATCTGCTGTTTAAATCTAGCTTAGAGCGCAGCCTTCTGTTAAACAGTATCCTAGAGCGCAGTCTGCTGTTCAAATATATAGCCTAGAGCACTTTTTTGCTGTTAAAAACTAGCCTAGAGCTCCGTCTCCTGTTAAACAATATAGCCTAGAGCGCCACCTGTTGTTAAAAAACTAACCCAGAGCACCGTCTGTAGTTAAACACTAGCCTAGAGCACCATCTGCTGTTCCAATCTAGCCTAGAGCGCCATCTGTTGTTAAAACCTAGCATGGAGCACCATGTACTGTTAAAAACTAGCCTAGAGCACCAACTGCTGTTAAAAATTAGCCTAGAGCACCGTCTGTAGTTAAACACTAGCCTAGAGCGCCATCTGCTGTTAAAACCTAGCATAGAGCACTATGTAATGTTAAAAACTAGCCTACAGCGCCAACTGCTGTTAAAAATGTGCCTAGAGCGCCATCTGCAGTTAAAATCTAGCATAGACTGCCATCTGCTGCTAAACACTAGCCTAGAGCGCCATCTGCTGTTAAAACATAGCATAGCGTGCCATGTACTGCTAAAAACTAGCCTAGAGTACCAACTGCTGGTAAAAACTAGCCTAGAGCGTCATCTGCTTTTAAAATCTAAGCATAGAATTAATTCAAGAGAGAATAGTGATGCACTTGGAAAGTCTCAGAATCAATGCAGAATTGATTTGTGAAATGATTTTTGTCACAGCTCTAACCAATATTGTTTAAATCTAACCAATGTTTGGGTCATATCACATCAAACCATATCACATTTTATCGCTATACTTTGTTCTCACATAGTTAATGTTAACAACATCAGCATTGGGTGCATTTAGTGTGTATTAGCATTGCTTGTAGATTTCAGCTTCTCTGTAGTCTGATCTCTAGTTGTCATACTATTTGAACATAAAGAAACAGATCATTTTAATTAATCTTGTTTCTTCAGCATCCTCACACGTGATGTAGTCTACTAGCTGGGAGTGAGATGAAATAAGACAAATGTATAAATAAAAAAGCAAATATTATTACAAGATTACTGTTGTGAAAGCTAAGAAGATAGCTTTCTGTTAATGTACTTGCTAACATTTTGGATAATTTTTAGCCATAATCAAGTTGTGGATGGCGTTTTTTTTAATTCATTGTCCTCTTTGTTGGTGAACAAAGAGGGATTTCTTTGATTTAGAGGATTCACAAGACTGCTGAAAGCTGACTCTTTCACAGCTCCGCCATCATCATGTGACTGAGAGTGTGAACGCAGACAGATGGCACTGCTGGCACAGATGTGCTCCGCGCCAGCGATAAAGCAATGCATGAATCATCCGTGGAAACAATTAAAAATGACCCATAGAACAAAGATATTTCTCAGATGTAGCTCTTTCACTTCTGATGAGACTTAATTGAGTTTTTAGATGCTTTTCACACTTCATTTAACCCTGGATTAACATCTTGGGTCTTGTTGGGTAAGCTAGTTAAACACACCAGCATCCAAAACAATGGCTCTGTTCCAAATTCTACACAGCAATATTACTGTCTGCAGCCTATTTAGACAACATCCTAAACACCAACAACAAAAGATTAAAAATGAACTAATTTACAAGAAATATACAGAAAAACATACATATATGATAGATTAATAATACTCATGTTAAATATATACAATAAACAATGCAAAGATGATTTTCTTAATTGCATTTTTTGTCTTGTTTCTAGTCCAAATATCTAAAAGTTCCTAAAACAAGAAGGGTTTTCTAGACAAGCTTATAATATTCAGTCATTCATTTTCCTTCGACTTAGTCCCTTATTTATCAGGGGTCACCACAGTGGAATGAACCGCCAACTATTCTGGCATATGTTTTACACAACGGATGTCCTTCCAGCCGCAACCCAGTCTTGGGAAACATCCATACACTCTTGCATTCACACACACGCACTCATACACTACGGGCAATTTAGTTCATCCATTTTACCTATAGCGCATGTCTTTGGACGGTGGGGGAAATCGGAGCACCTGGAGGAAACCCACGCCAACACGGGAAGAACATGCAAACTCCACACAGAAATGCCAACTGACTCAGCCGGGACTTGAACCAGCGACCTTCTTGCTGTGAGGCAACAGTGCTGACCACTGAGCCACTGTGCCAAACTGGATTTTTTTCCTTAAAACAAGCCAAATAATCTGCCAATGGATGGGGTAAGCTAATTAATCTTATGTCAAAATGAAAAACAAGATTATTTTGCTTACCAGATTTTTTTATCTATATATCTCCAGTATATTAGGGATAATTTTAGTGACACTAATTTTAGTGAGTCAAAGACGGAAGTATACAAGTGTAATACACCATTAAAGTTATCATTTTTTAACACTAAAGCCTATTTATAACAATTTGAAGCATATCTAGAAGCATATTTGATGACAAAAGATTAAAAATGAATCTGAGAAATATCGCTAAACTACAAAGCATGCTATCTATCTCAGAAGCAGAAAAGCTAGTTCATGCTTTTATAACTTCTAGACTGGGTTACTGCAATGCTCTGGTTGCTGGTTTCGCAGCATCTTCTATTAATAAACTTCAGTTAGTGCAAAATGCAGCTGCCAGAGTTCTTACTAGTTCCAGAAAATATGACCATATCACCCCAATTTTATCCTCCTTACACAGCCTGCCTGTTAAGTTCCGTATTGATTATGAAATATTCCTTCTTACCTATAAAGCTGTAAATAATCTAGCTCCTGTTTATCAAACCAGCCTTGTATCTTGCTACAATCCAACTCGCTCTTTAAGATCTCAAAACTCAGGGCTTCTGGTAGTACCCAGAATAGCAAAGTCCACTAAAGGAGGTCGGGTCTTCTCATTTATGGCTCCTAAACTCTGCAATACCCTTCCTGATAATGTCCGAGGCTCAGACACACTCTCTTAGTTCAAAACTAGATTAAAGACCTATCTTTTTAGTAAAGCATACACACAATACATCACATGACAGTATGATGTATGAGTGTGCTCCATGCAGGTGAGCGGGCTTGACAACCTCCTGTAGGACACACTCCTCCTGTCTTAATGCACCAGACATTTTGTTAGAAATACTTAAAGGCTTTTTATGTTTGTTTATATGTTTGGTTATATAATGACTATTTTCATTTATAGTATTTCATTATCACATTCACCTTTAATATCTCTTGTTCAAATACATTATAAACAGCAGCTACGCTAATTATTTTTTTTGTTCTCTATTTCCACCTGGGGATGCTCATCCCGAGGCCTTAGAGACTGTGCAGTGGCATTGATAGGATCCAAGACCTGTGAAGAGATCGAGGACAACCCATCGAGGACAACACATACACTTAATACACAAATACACTTCATTAAACATGTACACATAGACATCACCTATATGCTATAAAATTGCAGGTTAACTATGTGTATACATAATAACTTATATTTGACTGTAACTTTAACTTAATTTGATTGTAATGTAATAATGCGTACCTGCTTTGAAACAATAAATATTGTAAAAAGCGTTATACAAATAAACTTGAATTGAATTTGACATTTTTATGCTTTGCCACTATCATCTGAACCACTAAATTTTAACCATTTATCAACAGGAAGATTTATTAATTTAAAATAACCAAATTTCATAATATCACATTATTTTATTAAAGGCATAGTTCAACCAAAAAATTAAAATTCTGCCATCATTTTACTCACCAAATGCTTGTTTCAAACCTGCTTGAGTTTCTATCTTCTGTTGAACACAAATAAAGATATTTTGAAGAATGTTGGAAGTCATTGACTTCCATAGTATTTTTCTTACTACCATGAATGTCAATGCCTGCCTTTTTCCAACATTCTTCAGCATATCTTCATTTGTGTTCAGAGATTGAGTTTGAGTAAATGTCAAGAAATGTTCATTTTTGGATGAACTATCCCTTTAAGGACAGGTCAGAATAAGCATTGTGTCTGCTGAATAATAATCGAACACTATTCACACATATTACATTTTATTATCACAAATGTTAATTCAGGGCAGCACGGTGGCGCAGTGGGGTTCGCCTTACAGCAAGAAGGTCGCTAGTTTGAGCCTCGACTGGATCAGTTGGTGTTTCTGTGTGGAGTTTACATGTTCTGTGTGGAGTTTACACGGTTTCCCCCACAAGTCCAAAGACATGCAGTTCAGGTGAATTGGGTAAGCTAAATTGTCCGTAGTGTATGAGTGTGAATGGGTATGTATGGATGTTTCCCAGTGATGGGTTGTGGCTGGAAGGGCATCTGCTGCGTAAAACATATGCTGGATAAGTTGGCGGTTCGTTCCACTGTGGCGACCCCAGATTAATAAAGAGACTAAGCCAAAAAGAAAATGAATGAATGAATGAATGTTAATTGAACTATTAAAGTAAACACTTGCATTGCATATGATTTCTATGTATATAAAACCATATTTGTAAACACACCATATTAGGGCATCTTGTATTTTGACTGTGAAGAAACAAAACATAATGCCTGCCTCACTACATTATGACATGAATTGTACACACACATTCTGGCTAAAATGAATCGTTTTAAGGGCACCTATTATGCCCCTTTAAACAAGATGTCAAATGAGTCTCTGATGTCCCTAGAGTGTGTATGTGAAGTGTCAGCTTAAAATACCACACAAATAATGTTTTGTAACTCTTTGAAACTGCACCTTTTAGGTTTCAATCAAAATTGTGCCATCTTGGTGACTGTCGCTTTAAATTCAAATGAGATTGTGCTCCCAGCCCTCTTTTTAAAAGAGGGTGGAGCTATAAACGCCCAAGTGTCAGGATAGTGGCAGATTCAAAAGTCTAATGGCGGATGGCTGCTTCCCACTCAGGGCTGTCTATTCTAATGAGGGAGAGATCATCACTAATGGGCGGGGCTTTTTTCCTCTGATGACACGTACAAAGGGAGAATGTCAATCAAAGTGTTTTTGCAGACTGTTTTTATGAAGTGTTATTATAAAAGATACAAGTAATACATTTTGGCCATTAGAGGCTGGTTATATTTACACACTGTTGCCACACAACCCCTTATAAAAGCGATTTTTGCATAATAGGTCCACTTTAAATTACATTTCCCTACTTTTAACACTACAGTGAATGCACTTATACCGTGAATGCACATTTATACTATTTCTCTATCTTGGTTTGAGCTATAATTAGGTGTGCATTTGTGCTGGTGTTTGTGGAGGAGCAGTTTTGACTTTGTGTGGCGAGGCAGCTGTCAGCACTGCTTTCCTCTCACCTTGGCCTCATAATGGCTCTCTATGGCAGACAGCCGTGATGATGAGCCCTGATAGGCATCACTGCAATGCAGCAGGGGTCTGTTTTCTCCAGGGTCCATCGGTTTACAAACCCTGCACAGGACCACAGCTCTCAACACCTACTGATGGTGCTGGGTCTGCTGCTGGGGAATGATTTGACACACTGGAGTATGCATAAAATGGGGCATTGGAATTCAAATATGACAATACTGTTCTTTTACTACTAGCTAGGTGCTGAGATTGCAGATCTGCCAGTCTATTCTGATTATTATGAAAACCTGTTTCTGCCACACTGTTAAAAATAAAGCTTCTAAAAGGAGGATTATGAAGTGATGCTGTGGAAGGATCATTTTTGGTCAAATAATGATGTTTGTTAGGAAGTTTTGTAGCATCGTAAATGCCAATAAAAACATTTATGCCATTGAAGAATTTTTGGTCCTCTAGTGAACTTTTCTGGTTCATATTAAGCATTTTTAAAGAACATTAAAAAGAAAAAGAAAAAATATATATACATATATACTATATTTGAGAGAGGAAAGGTCTCATGCATGTTAAAGGTTTTTTCTGGAATCACTGATTGCAATGAAGAATCTTAATTTTAATGTGATTATTAAAAAAATATCATAATAAATAAATATAATAATAAATAAATAAATAAATAAATAAAGAATAAAATAAAACAAAAAAAATCTCACAATTCTGAGTTTTTGTGGAATATAAACTCAGAGTTTGAGATATGCCCGCAATTTTGACTTTTTTTCCTGAATTTCTGAATCTACATATGTCAATTTAGATTTTTTTCCAAGATTTTTCTGAATTCTGAGTTCATTTGACAACTGTCAAATCACAACTCACAACTTAAAATCTAATTCTGAGGATAGAAATATGAAAAAAGTCACCACTGTGAGACCAAAAGATTATCTTTTTACTCTGCAGTGGAAACAAACTTCCATACATTAATAAACAAACTCTTTTTTTAATGTATGACTAAAAAGACCCAAACATTCAGTTAGTACATTGAATCAGGAATTGAATAAATTGCTTGCTTAATTTTTTGAAAGCATTTCCTGTAAAACAAATGTGTGCTAATACTGTTTATCAATACTGTTGATGGAAATTTCTTGATTTATTTTTTTCATTTTACTGATATGCAATTTATAAAATTTGAATATTAAATATGTTTTTAAGTGTTACAATCTTTAAAATAATCACCCATTAAAGTTATAGTTCACCTAAAAAAACATTTCCTCACCATTTACTCCCTCTAAAGTGGTTCTAAACTTAAGAATTTCTTTCTTCTGTTTAACAGGAAACTAAATATTCTGAAGAATGTTGTAAACCAAGGGGCAACGTGGTGGCACAGTGGGTAGCACAATTGCATCACAACAAGAAGGTCGGTGGTTCGAGCCTCGGCTGGGTCAGTTGGCATTTCTGTGTGGAGTTTGCATGTTCTCCCTGTGTTGGCGTGGGTTTCCTCTGGGTGCTCCAGTTTCCCTCACAAGTACAAGAAAATGAATGAATGAATGTTGTAAACCAGAAGCCACTGACATCAAAAAGAACAAAAGCATACTATGAAGTTTAATAGCTGTTTTTTCCAACATTCTTTAAAATAGCAACTTAAACAGGTTTAAAACATTTAAACTGTGAGTAAACAATGACAGAATTTGGAGCTTTGGGTGAACTATCCCTTTAAGTAGGGCTGCATACTATATCGTTTTTGCATCGATATCGCAATGTGTGAATCTGCAACTGTCACATCGCAGGATCTCAAGCGAATGAAAACCATTTGGGCACAAATTATAAAGTTTGCCACTTCAACAAAGATTAATTGTGTTTAATTATTTATACAATGAAGACTGGGGCGACACGGTGGCTCAATGGCTAGCACTGTCACCTCACAGCAAGAAGGTCGCTGGTTCGAGTCCCAGCTGGGCCAGTTGGCATTTGTGTGTGGAGTTGTTATGTTCTCCCGGTGTTGGCATGGGTTTCCTCTGGGTGCTCCAGTTTCCCCCACAGTCCAAAGAAATGAACTATAGGTGAAATGGGTAAACTAAATTGGCCGTAGTCCGTGTAAAACATATGCTGGAATAGTTGGCAGTTCATTCCATTGTGGCGACCCCTAATAAATAAGGTACTAAGCCGAAGGAAAATGAACGAACGAATGAACAATGAAGACTATACCATGTTTTATTTTACATTAGATTATTGACCTTCTGTACCTCAATGCTGGTAAACTCCAGCGGAAACCATAAAGCACTGTTTATTTCATTTCTATCTTTGTTCGTATCTGTGCTGTAATTTATTTTATTTTGTATATTTTACAATTTTGTTCATATGATGCAAATGTACAAAATCATCCCAATTAATGTAAAATGATTCATTCTTTCCAAATAGTCACCTTCTGAAATAGTTTTTATATCGCAATACATTTGTTACCGGCAATGTGTGAAATCCAGCATTCTATAGAATGCCTAGGAAATGTATAGAATGCCTAAAATCTATACATGAATACTATGAAGAGTACATCTATACTATGAAATGATTGTTACTTTATACATTGCCTAGGCATTCTACAGAACGGCGAGTTGTCTTGTAGCAAAGTATGTAACTGGCCTACCCTTGCCATCTTTCCCGCCACTAATGTTGGCGGTGGCACTTAGGTCGTTGTTTGATGATTGCGATCAAAGCATGTGAGTGTTGAACGTTATTGTAATACAGCGAATTGCCAGTATACTGCAAAAAATGCTTTTCTTACTTAGAGTTTTTGTCTTGTTTCTAGTCCAAATATCCAAAAATTCTTAAATCAAGAAAAATTTTCTAGACAAGCAAAACATATTGTCTTGTTTTAAAAAAAGAATATGTCAAAATTAAGTGAGTTTTTCCTTAAAACAAGCAAAATAATCTGCCAATGGGGTAAGCAAAATAGCCTTATGTTAAAAGGAAAAACAAGATTATTTTGTTTACCCCATTGGCAGATTATTTTGCTTGTTTTAAGGAAAAACTCACTTAATTTTGACATATTATTTCTTAAAACAAGACCATATGTTTTGCTTGCCTAGAAAATGCTTCTTGATTTAAGACGTTTTAGATATATGGAGTAGAAAGAAGACAAAAAAATCCAAGTAAGAAAACGTCTTAATCTAAGTAAGTGTACAAGGTTCCACTTCCACATCACAGTTGTAATATTAATACAACACTGCCATAATTCTTCTCACGACATCAGTGTATAGTATACGGCTGAGGTTCCACAGACGCTCTCCCATAACGTTTCCCCGTGGATTGTTGTGTGACCATGTCGAAAGGGAGTGTTGTGCCAAGACAGGAATCACACCATGTTGACATGCAAGGACGGTTCTACAATGAATTATCTCAAGTAAGAGCCAATGCTGCTAAAAACTGTTTTTTAAATGAAACCAGTTACCAAAAATTGCTCTTCTGACACTTTGCCTAAATGATACTTGTCATTCTATATAATGCCTAGGAATTGTATAGAATAGCTTGGAAAAGTATGCAAAATGTTTACAAAAACTGATATTTCATACTTTGCCTAAAGCCATCAGGCATTCTATACATTTCCCAGGCATTCTATGCAATACCGGGATTTCACACATTGCTGATAACATATATCGCAGAAAAACTAAATATTGCAATGTCAGTATCGTGCAGCTCTACCTTTAAGGCTTGTATTACTAGCACGTCCTGTGATTATTTGCCTCTTTGTGATGTATTGCTTGTTGTAGTCCTCATTTGTAGGTCACTGTGGATAAAAGCGTCTGCTAAATGAATAAATGTAAATGCTACAAAAAAAGTATTGTGCTGTTCATTATATACAGACTGTTCCTATGCAGTATGCAGCAAAAAATTAACTATTCTAGAGAAATCACCATTAGCTAGAGGCTTGCTTATTATATTTTAATAATCTGTAAACAGAGCGCTGTGTTCTCTGGAAGTCTTTCTGTGCAGCTTTTAGCTGAATTCTGCACTTGCGTGGGCCTGTTTATGACCTTCAAAGCCAGTGACATAGATCGCATTTGCTAGGGAGACATGAACAATGGAGATGACAACACTGAACACGTGTGCTGTGTGATTCTACACAACCTGCTCACCTGACAGCATTAATAAACCCTGCTGCGCTCGCGGTTTACCACATGCCTTGAATTTAAAGGGAAGCTCGCTTTTATACTCTATCGCTGCTACACTGATGCTGACATCACAAACGAGCCAATTAGGACACGGTGATGGTTAAGTGGGCGGGGCTATCTGTATTGTGTCACAGGGGTCTCGTAGGTGCAAGGGGCGGGATTAAGTGCCTAGAGACAGCTGAGCTCCACCTCCTCCTCAGAGAGAGAGAGAGAGAGAGAGAGAGAAGAGAGAGGACACCAATAAAAACATCAGTGATGCGCTTGCAAACACACACACATACACACACATCTAGATGATTATAAATGAATCATTGTAAATATACTGATTATAATTTATTATTATTGTTTTATCCTAAAATGTTGATTGTACAAATGTACAGTTTATTCTGATTTATTATTATTCATATTTTTACTACAACTATTTACTGTGTTTACTATGTTTTTAATATGTGTGTGTGTGTGTGTGTGTGTGTGTGTGTGTGTGTGTGTGTGTGTGTGTGTGTGTGTGTGTGTGTTGTATATAATATGTATGTTATATAAAATAAAATATATATATGCATGTTCTTTTTAATGTAACATTTGTAACATTTGTCATGCCAATAAAACAATTATTGAATTGGACTGAATTGAATTGAATTGAATTGGATTTAACTGAATTGAACTGAACTGAACTGAACTGAATTAAACTGAATTTAATTGAATCGTACTGGACTGGATTGAATTGAATTGAACTGAATTGAATTGAACTGAGAGATAGAGAGAGCAGAGGGGGAAGGGTAAGAGAGGAGACTGTGATTCTCCGCACAGTGACAGGAAAGCACACAAGCTCCAGGCTTGAGGAAGTGGAGGAAAAAAAGAGAGAGAGAAAGCGGGGGAGGGGCTGGGAGACTATTAATAGAGCTATTTTCCCTTTCTGCTAGTGTCTCTCTGCGTCACAGATGAGGGGAGCGCAGTGGACTGTGGCGGGTCTGTGTGTATTCTGTTCTTCATTTTCACCCGGGCTAATGTGTGGTACGGTGTTCTGCTGAGAAACAGACGAAAACGTGCTCCGTCAAAGTACAGCGGCGACACCTTTCACCCTCACTGAAACACACAGATCTGTTCCACACCTGCGCACAGCTAAAGACACACTCTGACATACAGCCTGCTGTCATTTAGAGTTCTCTCTCTCTCTCTACTCTCTTTTCTTTCTATCTATTCATTTATCCAGCCATCTTTATAACTAACCAACCATTTATGCTTCCACTTTTCTGTCTATCCATCCATCCATACATCTATCTATTCATCCATCCATCCATCTGCTTTTCTATCCATCTATTCATCCATACATCCACTTTTCTTTCTATCTATCTATCTATCTATCTATCTATCTATCTATCTATCTATCTATCTGTCTGTCTGTCTGTCTGTCTGTCTGTCTGTCTGTCTGTCTGTCT
>CAIGQW010055978.1:9415827-9427399 GCA_903798125.1 Danio choprae | reverse complement strand
CTGTCTGTCTGTCTGTCTGTCTGTCTGTCTGTCTGTCTGTCTGTCTGGTCATCCATCTATCCAACCATTTATCCATCCACTTTTCTGTCTATCCATCCATCTTTCTATCTGTCAGTCCATCCATTTATCCATCCATCCTTCTATCGGTCCATCTATCAACACTATATTCGTTCATCCATACATTCATCCATATATCCATCCATCCTTCTATCTGTCAGTCCATCTATTTATCCATCCATCCATCCATCCATCCATCCATCCATCCATCCATCCGTTCATGCATCTATCCTTCTATCTGTCCACCTATCATCCATACATTAATTTATTTATTCATCCATATATCCATCCATCCATCCTTTTATCTGTCAGTCCATTCATAGATCCATCCATCTATCCATTCATGCAGCTATTCATTAATATCTGTCTATATATCCATCTATCTATTCACCTTTTCATCTTTCCATCCATATATCCATCCATATATCCATCCATCCATCCATCCATCCATCCATATATCCATCCATATATCCATCCATCCATCCATCCATCCATCCATCCATATATCCATCCATCCATCCATCCATCCATCCATCCATATATCCATCCATTCATCCATCCATCCATCCATCCATCCATCCATCCATCCATATATCCATCTGTCCATCCATCCATCCATCCATCCATATATCCATCCATCCATCCATATATCCATCCATCCATCCATCCGTCTATCTATCTTTTCAAACAATAAATATAAATCCATCAAACCATAAAATCTCCTTGAATGTTGATTCGTGTGCTCATGCTTCACTTGTATAAATTCAAAATATGAATTTGTAGCTAAATTGTTAGCAGTGCCAAACAGCATTTCCTGTTGTTTATATCCTTGCTACAACATACCGTTAAAGCTAGACACTATGCATGTCATAGATCAATTTTAACAAATAAAAATACTTACAGGTTATGGCTCACAATCCACAGCTTCGTCTTTTTGGAGCTGCTCCTTTGAGGAGTTTTTAGCACCGAACTGGGAGAGATTCTGGAAGTTCTTTGTCAAATGCTTGCTATATATATTTTTATAATTCTCTGGAACATAATTAAAATTAAACTGTAAGCACTTCTCTCTTTGTTGCGTGTCCTTTGGAAGCCCAAATACAGAAACAGAAGAAGCTCTGTGGAAATAGCAGTGTTTAGACAGCATTTTAGCTTTCTCTGCTGTAACATTGCAGCACCACTGGCCACGCCCCCTTCGCTGCACAGGGTGTGTGTGTGTGTGGTAAATCATGTTACCGGAAACCCTTGTGATCTCACTAGCCCGAATGTATTTTTTTGTAGTCCCCAAAGTTTGTTCGCTGTAGGCTTTGCTAAGCTAACTCTGTAAAAGCCAATGTCTCCCTTTGCATTAAACTTTGAGCATATTACATTCAGAGATGTTGTTTATGTTCACACAGCTACATTACACATCAACTAAAGTTTAAAATATGATATCGTAGTGGACCACCCCTTTAATGAAATCAGACTTCAGTACCATAATCACACACAAAAAAAATTATTATTAAAAACAATATTACACAAGCAAAAAACGCAATCCCCTCTCTCTAGAAGGCATCATTCATTGCATTTAAGGCCATCAGCAGGGAACATGGTTGCAGTTGTACTGCTGGGTGCAGTGAGCAGAAAAAAAAACCTCCGTGGGCCATTTCATCCCACACATCCACGCTGTTGGATTTGATTGGAGCGTGTCATGCGACAGAGGCTGAGGCATTTCTGCTGCAAAGCTGCAGCTGCGCGTGCATGGAAACGTTTTGGCACTAGGACCCAGCAGTCCTAGTGATGCGGACGGCACTTGTGCGTGAGTCAGGGCTGTTTTGTAACAGGGGAGAGACCAAGGGCCCTGCTCCCCAATGGCACTCACACACACACGCTCAGCTGAGACCCGGGCACAAGATATCAATGAACAAGCACTCACATGAGCAAACAGGCTCACATTGTGACCCGATAGTGTGATGGTGTGAAGAAAACACGTCACTAATGTCACAACAATCACATAAAAGATCATTTAATAGACAACCAAAGGAAACACAGTGAGCGAACACACCAGCAACACTTAATCTAAGCGGTTTTTGATCTTGATTTAATGGCACTACCTTTTTTTGAATAAGAAACATGGTGTTCAAGGACACCATCAGTGAAAATGGACTGCCATAGACCACGGGAGTCAGAATAAAGCATGAAAGCACACTGTGCCGTTCAGCGTGCCTATTGTTAGTTAATTATAGCTCAAACTGCGTCAATGCTGCGTCGGGTTCGACCAGGATGAAGGCTTGTGTGTCCTTGCTGGATGGACAGACAGATGGTGAATTGGGCACAAGATGACAGTGGAAACTGGCCTGAAGGCATAAATTGTTTATATCACAGAAAAAGTTATTTTGCTATGAGAAAACATCACCACTGGATAGAGAGCTTATCTATCCCTGTAGACATAACAGACATTCAGACATAACTGGTTTTCTAGTCTTAGTTGTTATCCAAACCTGTTCAGGCTAGTTTTAGAGGGATCTTTAGAGGGGTCTAAAATGTAAATATTAGTGGTATTTTTAGTTTTAAAGGACCAGTCCACTTTTTTCTTTTTTTTTCTTTTTTTTTACAAATCCCCTCGAGTTAACATTTGAGTTTTACATTTTAGAATCCAATCCATTCTCAGAGTCTGGTGGGAGCTTAGCATAAATCATGTTAGCTTAGCTTAGCATAAATCATTGAATCTGATTAGACCATTAGCGTCTAGCTCAAAACATTTCAAAAAAAGAGTTTAAATAATTTTCCTATTTAAAACTGGACTCTTCTGAAGTTACATCATGTACTAAGACAGACGGAAAATGAAAAGTTGCTAGGCCGAAATGGTAAGGAAATATACTGTCTTTCTGGCGTAATCAAGGGACTTTGCTGCCATACCATTAATATTTGGATATATTTATTCATAATTCTGCAAAATTAGACTAATTAAAACTAAATATATGGTTCCTAACCATACCTAACTTTTCATTTTGCATCAGTGTTCATACACAATGTAACTACAGAAGAGTCAAGCTCGTTTTTAGAAATGTTTTGAGCTAGATGCTAATGGTCTAATCAGATTCAAATAATTATCCTGAACTAAGCTACCATGATTTTTGCTAAGCTCCCGCCAGACCCAGAGATTAGCTGAATGGATTCAAAAATGGTAACTCAATTTTTTAGCTCTATTCATCCATCCATACATACATCTATCCATTCATCACTCCCAGCTCTCCAGAAATCCATCTATCTATTCATCTTTTCATTTTTCCATCCATCCATTCTTCCTTCTATCTGTCAGTCTGTCCATCCACCCACTCATCCATCCTTTTTCCATCCACCACCCAGTTGTCTATTTATCAATCCATCCATCCATCCCTCCATCCGTCCATCCATCTACCCGTAAACTCAACTTTTTAACTCTAGGGGACTTGTAAAATGAACGAAATCATTAATTGAAACGAACTAAAACTAAACAGAAATGTGGAGCTAAATTTTAAAATAGCATCAAAATATAAACCAATATAACCTTAAGGGACCCACCCAAAAACGGAAACTAGAAATGTACCATGTATCAACCCAACACAATCCTACGGTAAAACTAAACGAGGAAAAACAACACTTCTAGAACCAAAGGTTCGCTCTATATTAGAAACCGCCGATAAAAGTCAATCAAATCAATCCTGACTTACCCAGCATCCCTTTGTTGGGCTCGGACAAGCACATGTCTTTCTCAGCACTGGGCAGAACGAAGCCCACCACGAAGATCTCTACGCCGTCCGCCATGAGAGCCAGACCCAGCACAAAGTAGAGGGTCCACTGGAAGCGTCCGTGGCCGCACTCCTGCAGGATGGTCTCGTACTGCTGCGCCAGCTCCTCCTGGTCCTTCCTGCGCTCGCCCTCATACTGCGTCATGTCCCGAAACTGAGACTGTCCTACTGCGCCCACCTGCCGGTCAGCCTTCTCCACCGAGTCGTTCCTAGGGATTCCCTGATACTCGCCCTCGTAGATCTCGTCGTCTTCATCGTGGCCTTCTGTGGAGTCGCTGTGGGCTCCTTCATCATCATTAGCCCTGCTGTTACTGCGGTAATAGCTGCCGTCCTGGGCCTGGACAGGGTAGTCATCATCGTCGTCGTCTTCTTCAAAGCGAGTATACGAGCGTTTGGTGTACTCGTCGGTCATCTTGTCCATGTGGCGGCCCACTTTTTTCCCAGCATGCCTTTTGACTTCTTTGGCAATGTCCTTAGCGCCTTTAATGAAGGCAGATCGGTCTCTGTAACCCTCATCCATGGCTGGAGGTTGTGCGTCGGTGGAAAGAGTGCTGGAGCCGGGTGTCAGGAGCTGCCTGTTTGCATGGGCTGGAGGAGTTCAGGACCTTGGACAGCAACTGCTGGAGAACAGCTCTACACGGAAGTCTGGAAATAGAGGAAAACAGAGGCGCTTATATAAGAGGATACACTCTAGAGCATTAACAGTACATATGAGTTCAGATGTAACAGTGCACTGTTGTATTGTATGGTGAAATGACGAGTGCAGTGGTCAATAATGAGGAAATTATAAGACTAAAAGGGAAAGTGTAGGCACATCCTAAGTAAACTTTAAGCAGGTACTCGACAGTGATCAACAGTGCCACTATTGCTTTCGAAAGACAATTTATTAAGACAATGTTTCGACTTAAATGGTCTTCATTAGGTCCTGATGAAGGCTGTGTAGGTTATAAATATAATAATTATATTTATAATATAAATGTAATAAATTCTATAATTTTATTATTTTGTTTATTATAGTCTAGTTGAATTAAAAAATAAAATAAAAAAATTATTCCAATTGAAATTAAAAAATTTTTCACATTTAGTATGTCAATCTGTAGAGGGCTAAACTTTCATTTGTTTTTATATTAAGCATTACTACAAAACAATCTATTAAAAATATCAAACTAGTTTTATGAGATGAAAAATGTTTGTTCTTTAAAAGTAATAAAATACAATAAAATAAAATAAAATACATTTTAATTAAATATAAAAATCCAACATTTTAAAGTATTTTTACATTATGGTTGCAATGTTTAGTTGTCCTGCATTTATGCTCACTGAAACAAAGTTGCATCAAAAAAGAAAAAGAAAATATGTACAATTAGGTTATATATAAATTATAAAAGTATATTTACAAAATTATACCATTTATCTTTTAAAAATATTTTTACATAATGTGATTTTACATTTGTGCTTTATTTATGCTCATTTATATCAAATGAGGGGCAGCACAGTGGTGCAGTGGGTAGCACAATTGCCTCACAGCAAGAAGGTCGCTGGTTCGAGCCTCGGCTGGGTCAGTTGGCATTTCTGTGTGGAGTTTGCATGTTCTCCCCGTGTTTGAGTGGGTTTCCTCCGGGTGCTCCGGTTTTCCTCACAGTCCAAAGACATGCAGTATAGGTGAATTGGGTAAGCTAAATTGTCGGTAGTGTATGTGTGTGAATGAGTGTGTGTGAATGTTTCCCAGTGATGGGTTTCAGCTGGAAGGGCATCCACTGCATAAAACATATGCTGGATAAGTTGGCGGTTCATTCTGCTGTGGCGACCCCAGATTAATAAAGGGACTAAGCCGAAAAGAAAATGAATGAATGAATAAAGTCACAATGCAAAACAAACAAACATTGAAAATGCCTAAACTCGTGCTCTTTTAGACAGAGATGCTTTGTTAAATCAAAAAATATATATTTTTCAAAGTTATAAATCAAACAATTTCAGTCTTTCTACTTCAAGATCTAATGTTTAATTTGTGCAATTGTCTATAACATGTCCTAGAAATCTCAAAGTGAAAATAGTTTCTACCAATATGAATATATTTTTTTACTAGTCTTACCAGTTTAACCCCAACCAATCAAAATACCTATCTAAACCAGCCTGGATCAGCTAATGTCCAGCTTGGAACAACTGGACATCATGTAAAACCAGCTCCTACACTGAGTTTACCTTCAGCAGGATTTTTCTGCAAAGAATGATTAATCACTTTTGTGATAGGAGCAAGAAAATATTACAAACAAATTAAAATTCAATTACAAATGAGTACACGGAAAACAGTGACAGCATGTAAAGAGGAGCAGGCGCTCTCCGCTCGACCTTCACTCCTTCACTTTACATTCTGCAGGAAAACACTTTCAGGAACCAGTCGAGCTCCGATTAAGGGCCGATTAAAATGTCCCTGAGGGAAATTCATAAAACCATCAGTCTGTGTTGCCTTGTACAATCTGTTGGAATTGGTCTGAATCCAGTTATTGCATTAATAATCTAATATACATAATTGAGGTGCATTAATAATATCTCAGGGCTACTTATGAGGTCTACAGCTCTGATAAAGATCTGTCTGCACACTCTTTTACTGCGCAAATCTGAAGAAGAGGACACTCACAACCAGAGCTGGCCATGACAACTTATCTTCCCCTCACTGCAGCATGACCAACAGCAAAAAGTCAGTGATTTGGTAGTCAAAAAGATTAAAAATCAAGCTTGAATGTAGAATTTTTTGTTTTATTTTGTAAGCTACTGATGGCATTTCTACTGAATGTAATGTCCGGTGTTTTAAATAGAAATGCTGTCATTTGGTGTGTTTATTTTGTTGCATAAAATAACAATAAAAGTGTCATTTTCAGAAATGTTTTCATGTATTTTTACGCAACACGCTACCAATCTTTGGTAATATGTTAAGCAATCAATATTTTCTGAAAAAACCCTAATTTTTTATTACAATATATGAAAAGATTTGTTACACTTTGCATTTGGTAGAAATGTCATCAGAGCATTATACAATAAAACAAATATTACCATTTTCCTTAAGCACATACCTTATAAATCTTATACAAATTTTTCCATAGCTTTAAATATTGCCTAGAACCAAACGCTTTCAGTATTTCCACATTTGGAAAACAAAAAATGACAATAGATATATTATTATAATGATTTATTTTTTCATAAATTACAAGATTAGTGGGGACATTTGATCTTAACAATTTTAAACAAGCACACACACACACACACACACACACACACACACACACACACACACACACACACACACACACACACACACACACACACACACACACACACACACACACACACACACACACACACACACATACCAACATATGTTAAGGAAAATATACTGGGTGATTCTAGAAGTGCAGGGACATTTTGCATCTCCTACAGTGTAAAAAATATATATCTTTAAAATAGCAGTTTACAGTATTTTGTGATTCATGTTTTTATTTTTCCTGGTTAATTTATGCTTTTGAATTGCATTATGGGAGCTTGATCTTTCTTCTGACAACTTTTAACCTTGTAAAGTACGAAAAAAGGGCAGCACAGTGGCGCAGTGGGTAGCACTGTTGCCTCACAGCAAGAAAGTCACTGGTTCGAGCCTCGGCTGGGTCAGTTGGCATTTCTGTGTTGAGTTTGCATGTTCTCCCGTGTTCGCGTGGGTTTTCTCCGGGTGCTCCGGTTTCCCCCACAGTCCAAAGACATGCGGTACAGGTGAATTGGGTAAGCTAAATTGGCCGTAGTGTATGTATGTGTGTGAATGAGAATATGGGTGTTTCCCAGTGATGGGTTGCAGCTAGAAGGGCATCTGCTGTGTAAAACCTAACCCCAGATTAATAAAGGGACTAAGCCGAAAAGAAAATCAATGAATGAATGAAGTACAAAAAAGTGACTATAAACATTTTTAATGGTTTAAAGTGATATATTTTCTGGATTAGTGTCGTATATTACGCTACAAAAACCTTGTAATAAACTGCCAGCACATTTTCTGTTATTTTACAGACTTATTTCTCTCTATATTACTTATTATATATTATAATACTTCAAACTACTGAAATGTCAATAAAAGTCGCTTTGTTCAACTGTAGAGTTGAATTTTCAGCATCAAAAGTCAACATTGCAGAGATCAACATCCCATAATGCAATTCACAACCGTAAATAAATGAAAAACACTTGTGAACCACAAAATACGGAAACTATTAATTATTTTTTTTACAGTGTAGATAAACCTTGTATATTTTTCAAAAACACTTTACTGAAACGGGGTTCAATAATACCACAAATGATATAAAGTTATCTCTAAAAATAATGTTTGTATGTGTATTTAGGGACATGTTGTCTCGAAAACAAGAACTTAAAAACTCCCACTATACCTATTTATGACGGTCTCTGCCTTCTGACAATACCAGTCTTACATTCAGCTTTAGTTATCATTAATAATTAAGACTAATTTTCATCATTTTTTAGTATTACATAAATAACTGCATGAAATTTCCCTGCATTATTTGTAATTTCAGCAATAAAAAATACATAGTGTGCCTCTCTCTCTCTGTGTGTGTGTGCAATTTAAAGGCTTATTATAGGTTAATTAGGCAAGTTAAGGTAATTAGAAAAATCACTGTATAATGATGGTTTGTTCTGTAGACAATTGAAAAAATATATAGCTTAAAGGGGCTAATAATATTGACCTTAAAATGGTAAAAAAAAAATGCTTTTATTCTAGCTGATACTCATCCCGAGGTCCCTACAGATTTGCAGCGCCATCGATGCGATCCTAGACCTGTGAAGAGATGATCCAAAGGTATCCTGGACCAGGCCGTATCCCGAGCTGATACTGTGGTGGTCATGGAGGAATGGAGTGCATGAGACTGATTCCTGAAAGGTGACATACAAGTCTATGCTTGATCCTGTGGGCCAGCCTGACCTCCCGCTGGTCCCCTACCCACACCTGCAGCTTCCACGATGGACATCCAGCTTCTCCAGCCCCGGCGCCTAGACTACAGCTCCACACAGAAAGTTTGGCCAGAAGAAAAATTATCGTGCCTGGTTTCTCTCGAGGTTTTTTTTCCCTTCACTTCGTCAATTGGTGAAGTTTTTTCCTCGCCACTGTTGCCACTGGCCTGCTCGTATCGGGACTTGTGGAGCTGCGCTTCGGTTGATTTGCTCTTCAGTATTGATCTGAACTGAACTGAACTAAACTGAACTAAACTCTGAAATCTGGACTTTACTAGAACATGTTAAGCTGCTTTGAGACAATCTACATTGTAAAAAGCGCTACATAAATAAACTTGAAAATAAACTAGCCGAAATAAAACAAATAAGCCTTTCTCCAGAAGAAAAAATATTATAGGAAATACTGTAAAAAATTCTTGCTCTGTTAATCATCATTTGGGAAATATTTGAAAAAGGGAAAAAAAAACAGGAGCGCTAATAATTTCGTCTTCAACTGTAGCTATACATCCATAGTCACAATAGTTAAACTACTCATGATTCCCATTTCTAATGCCACTATCTCCACGCAAACCTGTGTGTCTTTTCTATGTTCTGTTTGATCTCCCTGCTCTTTTTTCTCTCTGTGATTGTGAATAGAGCTCATCAGCTGGAGATAATGAGCTGGTCAGACATTTTGCCTTCTCAGTGACAGATGAAAATAAAAAGAAGACAATCTCAGATATCAGTCGCTGCTCTTCTCAACACCTCAGCTCTATCCTGTCACGCTATTGTGCCTCTGATGAGTGAATGCACGTAAACAATGGTGACTGTAGGGCTGAAAATGACAATAAAACCATCTGACATGTTTCCCTTGTTACTCAAAGCAAACCCTGCACAATATATAGTACAATCATGCTCATATGGAATAAAATTCAACAAATATTTTTAAATGTGCATTTAATGAAGGACTGGATGTTTCCCATTGATAGGTTGCGGCTGGAAGGGCATCCACTGCGTAAAACATATGCTGGATAAGTTGGCGGTTCATTCCGCTGTGGCGACCCCAGATTAATAAAGGGATTAAGCCGAAATGAAAATGAATGAATGAATGAATAATATAATATAATATAATATAATATAATATAATATAATATAATATAATATAATATAATATAATATAATATAATATTCATTCATTTTCTTTTCGGCTTAGTCCCTTTATTAATCTGGGGTCGCCACAGCGGAATGAACCGCCAACTTATCCAGCATATGTTTTATGCAGCGGATGCCCTTCCAGCTGCAACCCATCACTGGGAAACATCCATACACACTCATTCACACTCATACACTACGGACAATTTAGCTTACCCAATTCACCTATAGCGCATGTCTTTGGACTGTGGGGGAAACCGGAGCACCCGGAGGAAACCCACGTCAACACGGGGAGAACATGCAAACTCCACACAGAAATGCCAACTGACCCAGTAATATAACATCATATAATGCAATACACATTGTATTATAATCACGCCTATGATAAGTGAATACACACAGAAACACAAGTCAAGTGGACTGCAGTGCTGTAAATGGCAATAAAACCAATCTACAAGCTTCCCTCGTTCCTCAAAATAAACGCAGTGTAATAGAAGAGCCGCTTGTAAAGCTATAAATGTGTGTAAAGGTGAATGTGGGCCATCATGAGCTCATCTGGGGGAGAAATGGCCCAGTTGGCGGATCATCATTCCATTCACACTCACACAATCCCAGCATGTGAACACGTCTGCCAACAACACACACAGGCCTGCACTGCCCATGTCAAAATCAGTTTTAATATTGATCGATCAGGGCTGATTAGACAGTGTTTGGTGTTGGAAAATCCATGTGTAACAGGGCCCTGATGGGTATTTAATCGATAAAGCGTTGGCATATGATGAAAGTGCATCATCTACATTCAAGGAAGTAAGATTTCATTCAGGAGTGAGCAAATAACAGTGATGGTTTCATGTACACTGTAAAAAAAAAAAGCTGGGCTCCACACAATTTCTTCAAGTTGTCCCAACACAAATCGATCACGTCAACTTAATTGTTTTTGCAAATGTAAGTGGATTGAACATAAAACAATTAAGTTGTCCCAAAAAAAGCTCAAGAATTGTGTTGATTCAGCTCATTTTAAATAAGTAGTTTGAACATGCAGCAAACTTTACTGAAATAATCAAAGACATTATGAACAGACTGATATTACTGGACTGATATTACTGGATGTCAAATGAAAGTGTTTAAAGGGATTACTTTTGGATTGTCGTTCATCTTCCTTATATTGAAAAGACAATAACTGGCTTTCAAAATATGAATTTGCTTTTGAATGTTTGGATCAACTAATAAACACCCACACAGTTGGTCTCCTTCTGTTACTGCATTAACAGTTATTCAAAACTGTGTATTTTGTCATTATTATCAGGGTTTGTAGTATTAATGCATACATTTTTTGTTAGCTGAAATAAAACTGAAATAAATTATTAATATTAAAAAAAGTGCATAGAAATACATTTAAAAATAGGGCTCAATAATAAGAAGTTGTATTCTTTAATGATTATTTACAGGATTTTTTTTTAACCCAGATATTGAATAACGCATTGCATTGTTTTGTGGTTTTAAGAAAATGTCCATGCATTTGATGGAATATGTAGTTGTAATTGTCTGCCTGGGTTTTTAATTTAATTTAATTTAATTTAATTTAATTTAATTTAATTTAATTTAATTTAATTTAATTT
>CAIGQW010055978.1:9410200-9415817 GCA_903798125.1 Danio choprae | reverse complement strand
TTAATTTAATTTAATTTAATTTAATTTAATTTAATTTAATTTAATTTTTAATTTAATTTAAAAACACAAGTTTTACAAAAATAAATACTAATCATTACATAAAATACATGAAATATACTACTGAACAAAAATGAAACAAAAAACACATCATTTAATGAAAAGATAATACAATTAAAATACACTGTAAATATGATGATATAATATATCATGATATAATATACACTGTAATATCTCCAAAAAGGCCACTAAAGCAGTCAACATAGCTTTATATATGCTATTATTCCAGTCTTACAAATAGCCCACAGTTACCCTAAATGAGCATATTCTAGCATATTATTAAATCTCAATAAATGAAAGCTAAGACTTTAAATCTCAATCTAATCCTCACACAAATCCACAAGAGCACTCCTGAACACAAGCAGAAAAACAAACAGCAACACAATGCTCATTTTTTGCTGAATTATCTTTCCTAAGCAATCTCAAAGACACTCAATGTCAACCAGTTAAACCTCTGGATAACTAGTTTAATAACTAGTCCTCCGCAGACAGATAGAGCAGACAAAGCAGCAGAGGCTGTGTATGTGTGTATATGTGTGTGTGTGTGTGAGGGTAAAAATGAAATGGCTCTGCTGGGAACAGTCCTTCTCTTGGTGGATCACTCGCTCTTCAATTAGACTGGTACAGGAACACGTGTTAGAGCTAAAGAACAGGGCCTAAAAGCTCTGAGAACTAAAGCTTAGCCCAGAGCTGTCAAATCTACTCCCTGATACACTGTCCTCATAACAATACCACATTACAGGCCTTTAGATGTGATTTAATAAAACGTTAGATCAAAAAACCCAGGCGAGGGAGAAAGTGCCCTTCAAAAATAGTGCACAAATTAGGGGCTTTTTCAGATTTGGCAGCTTGAAACATTGGATTCAAAGTTTTCTTTTTTTGAATATATTCCAACCCAGGCTGATTGGAAATATGTGCCCAGGGCTACATTATTGAGAACTGAGAAATATGTACCCTGGACTATGTCTTCTTGCAGTTTTTGTTTTCCCATATCTACTAAAGGCCGCATTTTTGACAATCTCAAAAACGTTAGTGGGGCATATTTTCTCATACGTGCCGTTTCTCGCAAATCCACCAGAAGGCGCTGTATACATTTCTGCCCATTTCAACTTGTTGTCGTGCATAATAACTGTGCATTCACACCGAAGGCGGTGAGAGGGTCAAAGTTCACTCTGGCCAGCCTGGCGACAACTCTATCTGCCTTCACAACTCCGGCGGCGAGAGCGTCAAAATTCGCTACATTGATCTCGTATTTAAAAGAGCTGTTGCAGCATATCAGCAAGTCAGTTAAATTCCCGCATAAAAACATGCTTGCTAGCGTGAAAATGTTGCACACTTTTTATCAAATTCATTTAACAATGGAAGATGGAAGTTGTTGCGTGTGGTGTGACTTTGCTCCACTTATCCAATATGTGTCTATATGTCTGAAATATTCTGAAGCACCAATACTGTTTTGTACTGCCGTTATAATTATCATGAGATTCCCACTTTAATGCACATTAATACACATTATTAACTCGCCAGTAACTTTTTAATGTATGTCCCTGTAAGAAAACATCGCAATAATCAAACCCCCTATGATCAAACCCTTGGGAACAAGTGTGGTCGGAACCAAAGTTCACAGGGCTGTGTTCTCTGGAATCCTCTCAAGCGGTGGACTTCTACATTCCGACTGCTTTCCGCCGAACCGCGTCATAGCTCATTACCATAAAGTTGATTTGATTTTACCTCTCCTCGATGCCCACACCGGCAAATATGTGATGCACCGCTCCTCACTGCTTATCGCCGCCAGCCCCCATTGAAAATGAATTACTTCTGGCTAGTTTGACGCTCTCGCCGCTTTCGGTGTGAACGCACAGTCAATCAGCTTGATATCAACTGTCCCACCCGATAATGTTTTTAAAAGCAAACTAGAAGAGAGTACTTTTACTTTGGTATCACACTGCTCTTTTTTCAGGTTTAGTCTTACCTGGTTTCTTGAACCGTCCTTCGCCGGACTCGAACCCTGGTCATTTGCTATGCCAGATCATTTGCTATGTTTTCTCAAACAGCGATTAAAATCGGTACAATGTAGCAGTTTTCATCTTATGTATAGGTATAGGGCTGCACAATATGTCATTTTATCAGTATTCATCAGTATTGCAATGTGGGCATCTGCAATAGTCACATCACATGATCTACAATGCCTTTCACGGTGAGCTACCGAGCAAACCAATCACGCCGGAAAAAGTCGTCCATACGGTGGTAAGCAGTCAGTGGAGTCCCCCTGTATCATTCATTTTACACATAAAACGCATCCATTATGTACCCTGGGCACAAATTTCTCGGTTCTCAAAAATGTAGCCCTGGACACATTTTCCCAATGAGCCGGTGTTGATTTAATTATTTAATTTGTTTACCTAAAAACTATTACACTCCCCTGAAATTCATAAATCAATATTTATTTTTCTTTACTCTATTGTATTTATCTGTGCTTGTGATTTTCTTACTATTCATTTATTCATTCATTTTCTTTTCAGCTTAGTCCCTTTATTAATTTGGGTTCGCCACAGCGGAATGAACCGCCAACTTATCCAGCATATGTTTTACGCAGCGGATGCCCTTCCAGCTGCAACCCATCACTGGGAAACATCCACACACTCTCATTCACACACATACACTACGGACAATTTAGCTTACCCAATTTACCTGTACTGCATGTCTTTGGACTGTGGGGGAAACCGGACCACCCGGAGGAAACCCACGCCAACACGGGGAGAACATGCAAACTCCACACAGAAACGCCAACTGACCCAGCCGAGGCTCGAACCAGCAACCTTCTTGCTGCGAGGCGAACATGCTACCCACTTCGCCACCGTGAGGCCCTGATTTTCTTACTATTCCTATATATTTATATATGTATATATTTACTATATATAATCTTCCTACAAAATCATCCTCATCAATCTAAAATGATCAATCTTTCCAAATAGAGCTATTTCATTTATCTGCTGAAATTGTGTTCATATTGCAACATACACTATTTCACAAAGAGCAAATAAATCAGCATATTATAATGATTTGTAAAGGATTGTGAGACACTGAAGACTGGAGTAATGATGCTGAAAAATATGGTTTACAATAATAGGAATGAATTACATTTTAAAACACATTCAAATAGAAAGCAGTTATTCAGATTTTTAATTAAACTACTGACGCTTTTAATATATCTTTAATCAATAAATGCTGCTTTGGTGAACATAAGAAACTTCTTAATCTTTCTCCGTCTTGTTGCACTTGGAAATGTGTCAGATAATTACAGTAAAACAGGCCGTGAATCGTGTTACGTTGTCAAATATCAGTGAAAGATCTTCTCCATGGTTAGGATGTCTTTATGATGGAGCTGATTGAGGATTAACTCTGATATGAGCGGTGGGCAGAGGCCTCACCTCTTGTTCACTAGTGATGAAAGGCACAATTATGTAATTGAGTTGTGAAGCGGAGTGGACGCCAGCGGGAGTGTAGATCATCATTCAACCCGAGACGACAGGAAAGCAGCTCAGCAGTGTGAGTGTGAGTGTGAGGAGGCTCATAGGACGGTGATGGAGGAGCGAATATACAAACTAACAATGAAAACAAACCTCCGAGGGACTTATTACTGTTTTGGAGTATATTTTTCAATCCCAATGATATGTTTTAAAGGGCACCTATCATGCAAAATCAACCTTGTGTTGGTATAGTGTGTCCACAGTCATTTTGGAGTGATATAAACACAAGTCTCCATTTTAAACTAGAATCCAAATCCCAGCTATTTTGAGGCCCACCGCAATGTGATGTGATACCTATTAAACGTACACAGAGACATCAACTATATACTATATAACTGCAGGTTAACTATGTTTACATATAATAACTTTAACTGTTAATAGCTATTAGTAATTAGATACTAGTAACTAATAACCTAAACTTTTCTGATTTTGATTGCAATGCAGTAATGTGCACCAAAGCGGCTTTGAAACAATAATGATTGTGAAAAGCACAATACAAATAAACTTGAATTCAATTGAATTGAATTGGTGTAGCAGTGTGGTTTTCCCCGCCCACCGATATTGATTGACAGGCATGTAATACCTAAGCAGCAGCATCCCACTCTCCCTTGTGAAGCAAATACGGAAGTAACTGAAACTGCAATTCATCGACTGGCCTTTGGGGGCGGGCTCCAGAAACTCCAGATGGTCACTAACTGCCATGCTATTTGCAATTGGCCAATTTTACAGCTGATAAAAACATGTTTACAGCCTGGTACAAAAGATGGTTTTGGTGCATATAGCTAATATTACCCTTCATGAAACCTGTGAGTGGGGTGAGTTTATTTATAACTCATTTGTTTCATTTAGGGCAGCACGGTGGCGCAGTGGGTAGCACAATCGCCTCACAGCAAGAAGGTCGCTGGTTCGAGCCCCGGCTGGGTCAGTTGGCGTTTCTGTGTGGACTTTGCATGTTCTCCCCGTGTTTGCGTGGGTTTCCTCTGGGTGCTCGGGTTTCCCCCACAAGTCCAAAGACATGCGCTATAGGTGACTTGGGTAAGCTAAATTGTCGGTAGTGTATGAGTGTGAATGGGTATGTGTGGAGGTTTCCCAGTGATGGGTTGCAGCTGGAAGGGCATCCACTGCATAAAACATATACTGGATAAGTTGGCGGTTCATTCCGCTGTGGCGACCCCAGATTAATAAAGGGACTAAGCTGAAAAAAAAATGAATGAATGAATTTGTTTCATTTATATTAAGTCTGCATAATTAAGGGCGTGGCCACTTGAGTGACAGCTAGGTCTCCCTGGTCACCGTCAGCTGTTTCCTGCTGATTAGCCACTGAACTCAGCATATATATTGCATTTTTGTTTTGTTTTAAATGGCTTTACACAGTCAGTTGCCTTTTGGGATTATTTCTTACAATTATCAGATAATATGACATGCTGTGCACTTAATTGTGTTCACAAACCATAAGTGGCCTACATTTCCCAGGTGAGTCAAATTCTTATATACTTTTATCTATAAATGTATTTGTTGTATTTAAGATCATTTATTTATCATTTAAAACTTTATTTAGATCTGTAATGCACTCCAGAATCTGATAGATTGATTAGCTGTAGACTCTAGAACAGTCGTCTGAAATGTTGTCGTACAGTTTTATGTCTGGATTTCATAAATAGCCTTGCATTTACTAACACAGACTGCATTTGTAGTATTTGAAGTAATTAGCATTTTCTTCCTGTAGAAAAACATCATAAGAACAATGTTTAGTGCCTCAATGTATTAAAACAGTGTTTTTAAAAGACCAAACACAATAAACACGTTATTGATATATTATACAACCAAGCACATGTGGTCAGAACACAAGCGGGTCGCAGGTAATGAAGTGTTAAGCATTTCTCCCAAAGAAAAACCCACCAAATCAAAATGCTCTTCAGAAACCTATGGGTGATGTCACGGATACAGCGTCCATATGTTTTAGTCTATGGTATTACCATGTGTCACAGTATAATGCTTTCTGTTGTTTTGCTGTGTTTATCCTGACATCGACT
>CAIGQW010055978.1:9395200-9405200 GCA_903798125.1 Danio choprae | reverse complement strand
CACACACACACACACACACACAAACACACACACACACACACACACAGCCCTGGGGCTTCCCAGAGGACATAACATGAGTTTACCAACATCCACGACATGACAAAGACTAGATAGAGAGACACGGCAGTGAGAATGACAGAAACTGAAGTGAACTTAACTGAAGCCCAACCAAAACTTTTATAAAAGTTTTGAGTTTAGGGAGGGGCTATTAGTTTGTTCAACCAATGAAAAACATTGCCAACACACGTTTGATTAGCATTATTTAGCAATTTCATTCATTCATTCATTCATTCATTCATTTTCTTTTCGGCTTAGAGCCTTTAATAATCAGGGGTTTAAACTATTTTCAGCATTGATAATAAAAAAATTTTCTTGAGCACCAAATATCACAATATTATATCATATATTATTATAATATAATGACTTCTGAAGGATTAGACAGGATTAGACATTTAGCTCAGTATCAAAGGAATACATTCATTCATTTTCCTTTAGTCCCTTTATTAATCTGGGGTCGCCACAGTGGAATGAACCACCAACTTATCCAGCATATGTTTTACACAGCGGATGCCCTTCCAGCAGCAACCCAGTACTGGGAAACACCCATACACACCCATACACACACACGCACTACAGACAATTTAGTTTTACTCTATTACCTATATATTACCTATATATTAACGCATGTCTTTGGACTGTGGGGGAAACTGGAGCACCCGGAGGAAACCCACGCCAACATGAGGAGAACATGCAAACAACACACAGAAATGCCAACTGGCCTAGCTGGTACTCGAACCAGCAACCTTCTTGCTGTGAGGAGACGGTGTTAACCACTGCCACCGTGTCACCTAAATTATCTTATTTTAATAAATAACAAAATAAATCTATTAAAAAAACTTTTCAAACATCACAGCACCTACATAGTTGTATTACTTTTATATTTCTGGTGAATATAATTTAAGAAATATTAATATATATTATCCCCGTGTTGGCGTGGGTTTCCTCCGGGTGCTCCAGTTTCCCCCACAAGCCCAAAGACATGCTGTATAGGTGAATTGGGTAAGCTAAATTGTCCGTAGTGTATAAATGTGAATGGGTGTGTATGGATGTTTCCCAGTGATGGGTTGCAGCTGGAAGGGCATCTGCTGCGTAAAACATATGCTGGATAAGTTGGCGGTTCATTCTGCTGTGGCGACCCCAGATTAATGGAGGGACTAAGCCGAAAAGAAAATGAATGAATGAATAATGTTGTGATCGCCAGCTGTGTTTTCTCTGCTGGAGATTACGATATTCTTACCGAAATACAACTCCCAGAACTCTTTGCACCCATCAACCCCTGCAACAGCTGACAATAATCCGGACACTCACACACAGACACAGCTGTAGCTCATGATAGACTGTTTAGGACTATACATATACACCTCACTTTCACATTCACTTTGCTGAGTCTTGTTTCTTCACGAACATTACGAAGTGTTTTTTTTCCTGTGTTTTTGACTCTAGCCTTGTTCTCGTTTTGATTCGTTGTCGCCTAGCCTGAACTCTCGTCTGTATTTTGACCATGTTAATTTGACCACGTTTATTGGATTACCCTTGTGCTACAGTTTTGCTTCTGTTTTTGACCACTGCCTGTACGACCTTGCCTTTATTAAACGGCATTTGGATCTGCAGGTCTGTTGTCAGCGTACGCTTCGTAACAACTAACATGACAATTAACAAATACTAATACATTTATTATATCCTTGTTAACATTAGTTAATGTTCAGTTAAATAACGTTAGTTCAGTAAATATTGAACTATGATTAATGAATGCTTTACATGATCATTCATACTTAGTTAGTGTTAGTAAATACATGAACTAATGGACCATTAAACTAGTGTTCCCAACACTTTCTGATTCACCTTCAGTCCATCATCTCTCTTTTTTTTTCTAGTTTGAACTCTCTCACACAGGGTGATAATTTAAACACACTTTTAAACCCACTGGCTGTCTCTGACATCTGCTCCGCAAGATAAACCCCTTTCTAACAAGGCCAAAGCTCACAGCGTCTGGTGTATTTCAAAGAGTGAAAGTGACAGAAGAAGCCTTGAGTTAATGGATCAGGGAATGAGTGTGGATGGTTGAAGCATCTGAACGGCAGTCTCTCAGGAGAGGACGGAGCCGCTGTGAGTCACGTAAGCCCTCGGTGAACACGCAGCTACATCAGCATCCACACGGCCCAAAACACACCAGCACAAACTGGACTCTTTTGGACACTTTTGGATGGGTGTAGGCTTCAGCTGGTATATACTATTTTGTTGTGATTAATTTTTATCACGGCATACGGTATTATCACGGTACTGACCTAAGCTCCAAAAAAGGTTACTTTAACAAGTACACTGTAAAAAATATTTGATAATTAACAGTTTCCGTATTTTGTGATTCACTTTGTGTTTTACGTTTATTTACGGTTGTGAATTGTATTATGGGATGTTGATCTCTGCAATGTCGACATTTGAAACTCTAAAGTTGAACAAAGTGACTTTTATTGACATTTTAGTAGTTTGAAATAACAATGTATAATAAATAATATAGAGAGGAATAAGTCTGTAAAATAACAGAAAATGTGCTGGCAGTTTATTACAGGGTTTTTGTAGCGTAATATACAACACTAACCCAGACGATATATCACTTTAAACCATTAAAAATGTTCATAAAAGTCACTTTTTCCAACTTTTCAAGGTTAAAAGTTGCTGAAAGAAAGATCAAGGTTCCATAATGCAATTCAAAAGCATAAATAAACAAGGGAGAAATAAAAAATAAAAACATTAATCACAAAATATGGAAAACTGCTCATTAACGGATATTTTTTACAATGTATAATAAGCAAAAAAATACTTAGTTTATTCTGAATATGCATATATGCAATAAAGCAATAAACTAATTAAATTGCAAAAGAATGATGAAAAACACTATAGGTAACACTTCACAGTAAAGTCTCATTAGTAAACATTAGTTAATGCATTAAAATTGAAAGTGAGAAACAGACAGTTATATGTTATAAATAAAAAAAAGAATTAAAGGTGCTGTATGTAAGCTTTTTGGGTCTTCTAAAGCATAAAATACCATAATATGTTTGCAGATATTTAAGAAACATGCTAAGTGAACATTCTTGTTTATCTGAAAAACAATGCTGAAGTCAGATATTCTGCTTTGAACATGTGCATTAATTGCTGGAACGGCTGTCTTTGTTTTGGTCATTTCAACCTGCCCAATGCCAGTTTAGCCAATTATATTTCAGCACCCCGGGTTGCCTCGGTAGAAAACCACATATTCCATTTATTCATTCCCAAAGGGGCATCATGGTGGCACAGTGGGTAGCACAATCGCCTCACAGCAAGAAGGTCGCTGGTTTGAGCCTCGGCTGGGTCAGTTGGCATTTCTGTGTTTGCATGTTCTCCTCGTGTTTGCGTGGGTTTCCTCCGGGTGCTCCAGTTTCCCCCACAAGTCCAAAGACATGCTGTATAGGTGAATTGGGTAAGCCAAATTGTCCGTAGTGTATGTGTGTGAATAAGTGTGTATGAATGTTTCCCAGTGATGGGTTGCAGCTGGAAGGGCATCCGCTGTGTAAAACATATGCTAGATGGGTTGGCGGTTCATTCCGCTGTGGTGACCCCAGATTAGTGGGGGGACTAAGCTGAAAAGAAATTCATTCAGAAAGGCTCTGAAAGCATGTGTCTGTGACTAAAATGCGACCTCCGGTGGACAGTAGCAGACTCCGAAATGAGACAGATTCAGTTCCACATTAGTTTATTAATTAGCAAATTATATAAATATTATGACCGTAAACATTAGGTGAGCAGGTTACATTGTAACCTCGTGTCCTAACAACACGCTACGTGACGAGATTTGCAGTGATAAGTAAATTTGGCTTTTTGCACCAGCCGAAACACGACAGAAATTTAAATACAGCCATTCAGAAGCACAGAACATGCACTCACCCACGAAATGGTAAGGTTTATAATCTAATTAATACATATTAACCCTCTTTAACATTATTAAATGCTGAATCACTCATATGTTTTAAGTTCTAAAGTTCAATTTCAAACGGTTTATTTTATTTTCAAGATCTGAGGTGAACTCTCTGCTGCTGCTTTCAGTAGTATGGCAATAAATGTCATGTAAAATGGCATTCAGACTCACATTGTTAGCATTTAACACTGAATAAAGCACATGAGGTGTACCTGAGGTGATCATTGTCAACGTTTTCTGTTGTTCACCTGTGAGAAATAGAAGCCATTTCTAATATATTCGAGGTGTTGGTTAGGACAAAAACCCCTTTTAATATGGAAAATATTCCTTCTATCGGGTGCCGTTGCTTTTATTTAGAACACGGTTTAAATCCCTCACTCCTGTCCTCAATCTGGCAACCTGCACTTGCATTTGTTTTGATCCATGCGTGCAATACCTAGTTCAACCACTGGGTGTCAAACCTACATACTGCACCTTTAAAGAAAAATGTTAAAATAAAACAAATGCGACCTTTGATTTTAATGTGTTATTAGGCTTTAAGCTAAGAAATTAACATCCCCTTAAATTCATAAATGCTTTGGTAGTTTAGTAGTTAGTAGAAGTTGTCATTATTCATATATTTCATTATTCATATCAGTTTTAAAAGAACTGATATCAACAAATGAACCCTTACTGTACAGAGTTAACAAACAAGTGACCAACACATAGTCACAAACATTTTCAATGTCGTTGGCCAGATTAATGTGTGAAAATGTTAATGATAGAAAATAAATCACCTATCATTTTATATTTATGCAGTCGGTGCTGTGATCAATAACCAACAACAATCTGAAGATTGACGGCACGGTGGCTCAGTATTTATCACTGTCGCCTCACAGCAAGAAAGTCACTGGTTTGAGTCCCGGCTGGGCTAGTTGGCATTTCTGTGTGGAGTTTGCATGTTTTCCCCGTGTCCATGTGGGTTTTCTCCGGTTGCTCCAGTTTCCCCCAAAGTCCAAAGACGTGCGCTACAGGTAAATTGAATAAACTAAATTATAGTGTACCGTATGAGTGTGTGTGTGAATGAGAGAGTGTATGGGTGTTTTCCAGTAATGGGTTGTGGCTGAAAGAGCATCCGCTGCATAAAACATATGCTGGAATAGTGGTAACCCGTAATAAATAAGGGACTAAGCCGAAAAATTATGAAAATGAATGAAGGCCCATGATATCAATAATATGCATGCTCATTATCACGATATATTGAATATCGACATATGTCTAGATGGGTTTTGTCCATGCAATATTTCATCAAAACCCAGGGAGTGCTTTTGTGTCACATAGATGCAAGTGCAAACTGCTTTGAAAACCATTTTCATGCAAACCGTGCTTGTTGTAAATTGCACAAATAGTTACAAACAAAACAGCAATCATCACACTGAATTAAACATGAAAATTATTCTTCATTATTATAAAGAATTATCCATTATTTCTTATAGGACTTCCTGGTTCACTTGGAAATGCCTCACACAGATGTAAAATTGACTGCAAACACCTTTACATTTTTAAAAGAGTTAGACATGCTACTTAACAAGTTGGTCAATTCAATGTAAAATGAGAATTCCCCAAGAGCTGGTATATTTTACTGCACGGATTAATGGGCGAGAGATTATGATTCGGTTCTATGCTGACTCTGAACTTAAGCATACTGCGGTTTTAAAGAATCCCCTCACCCTCCATTAGCATAGCTGCGAAACTGAGGACATTTGAGTCTAACCTTGAAAAATGTTCTTTAAAAAACATATATAGAAGACGGTGATGTCACAGCTATTTCATTCACTTCAACGAGACTGGCAGCATCTCTCTGAAGGCATGCTGGGAGATTAATATATAGATCTCATATATTCAAACAAGAGGAATGAGACTCATATATTTACACACAGCTCTTCTGAGCTTATTGTTGTCATTATTGTTCTGTCTTATGTCAAATTACTTGTATAGTCCGTCTTAGGTTATGTGTATAGTTAAGTATTTATAGTGTATAGTTAGCATAGTTAGATTACCGCTCCGGTATGTTAGTTATATATAGGTTTAAAATAGATCTTAGTGCCAGTGTTGTGTTCATATGTATTCATTTATTTATTCATTCATTTTGCTTCGGCATAGTCCCTTATTTATTAGGGGTCACCACAGCAGAATGAACGGTCAACTTTTTCGGCATAAGTTTTACGCAGCGGATGCCCTTCCAGCTGCAATCTAGTCCTGGGAAACACCCATACACTCTTGCATTCACACACACACTCATACACTACAGCCAATTTTGTTTACACAATTCACCTATACTGCATGTCTTTGGACTGTGGGGGAAAACAAAGCACCAGGAGGAAACCCATGCCAACACAGGGAGAACATGCAAACTCCACACAGAAATGCCAACTGGCCCAGCCGGGACTTAAACCAGTGACCTTTTTGCTGTGAGGTGACAGTGCCAGCCACCATGTCACCATGTTCATATTAATGAATATGTTTATTTATGTAGCACCGTGGTCCTGCAAGACACAACATTCCGTTTTACTGTATGTCCACACACGACAATAAAGCTCAACTTGACTTGACTTTGTACTTGGGCATTTATCTTTTTTGGGGGAAACTACTTCTTTACCAGTTTGTTGTTACAAAAGTATATTTTGAACTTTGGTTCTATTAAAAACTGTGGAATCAAAACAATTCCGTTAATTAAATAATTAGTTTGAATGTTTATCATTTTATGATAAACTTGGCCAGAAGAAAAAATGATCGTGCCCAACAGAGCCTGGTTTCTCTCAAGGTTTTTTTTCCCCTTCACTTTGTTAAGCTGCTTTGACACAATCTACATTGTAAAAAGCGCTATATAAATAAACTTGAATTGAATTGAATTAAATTGAATATGAGAGAACATCCACTTCAACTGAAGTAGTGAAATTTGTAACTGAAACTATGTAATATGATTTAATTTACCTTGCCATCCAAATATTTAATATTTAGTTTAATATTTTAATATTTTATGCTACCTGACAAAAGTCTTGTTACCTATCCAAGTTTTAGGAACAACAAATAATAACTTGACTTCTAGTTGATCATTTAGTATCAGAAGTGGCTTATATGAAAGGCAAAGGCCTCTAGATTACGCTTATTTTACCAAAATAAAATATGATCATGCCTTGATTTTTTATTATTTAATTAGGACAGTAAGGTCTGACTTTGCTTAGACAAAAGTCTTGTCACTAAACAGAAATAATGGACAGTATAGATATAAAGTCATGATGCAGTGGAAAAAGAATTAATATTATGTATGACTCCCATGAGCTTGAAGGACTGCATCCATACATCTCTGCAATGACTCAAATAACTTAATAAAGTCATCTGGAATGGCAAAGAAAAAATTCTTGCAGGACTCCCAGAGTTCATTAAGATTCTTTGGATTCATCTTCAATGCCTCCTCCTTCATCTTACCCCAGACATGCTCAATAATGTTCATGTCTGGTGACTGGGCTGGCCAATCCTGGAGCACCTTGACCTTCTTTGCTTTCAGATTTTTATTTGCTACTCGTACAACTGGGATCGATCACAAGACTTTTTGTCAGGTAGTGTATATGAAAAGGACATAAAAAATATGTGCACTCAGGGCCAAAAAAAGGGGGGGAAACTAATTAATAATTTTCTATTTTTTAGCATTATTACTATTATCGAAGTTGTTATTACTATTATTTAATCAAATTGTACAAATTAAACCAATAAAATTCACTAGAAAACTAACAAATTGTTCAGCATTTAATAATATTATTATAATTGTTATTATTGATAATATTTTAAATAACATCAATAAATAAACGGAAACCTACATTTATTATTATTATTATTATTATATATATTTTTTTTTTTATTATTATTATTATTATAAAAGGTCGACCAAAAAGCTTTTATTTTAGCAGAAAACCACAGGGAAACTCCTCTTTTGAAATGGTAACCTTTTGGAAAAATAAATCAAATAAATGATAATCACAAAAAAATAAATGTTTTTCTTTTGCTGATTCCTAAACGGTTCTCATTGCAAGATTGGGAAGATGTCTGGTGCAAGTTGCATTTTTAAAAGCACATTATTAGTGACTCAAACTCACAGCATTAACAGAGATCGAGATCACGTGGAGCAGCAGCAGCATTTACTGAAAGATCATAGTTCATCATAAATATTGACATCAATACATCCTAGTATTTGTGACTTTACAATCATTCTAGACCATATTGTGTTCGCAGGTACCAGCCAACTGGTGAGTAACACTGTTTCATACCCTCGCCAGCATTGATTTTTACTAGCATTTGGCTCTTGGCGAGTGTTAATTTTAGGCCCTGTCTGCACCAAACTCAAGCGCTTATCCTACTCCTGATTCCTAAATGAGTTGTGAACGATGGCCCAGTCAGATAAACCATCATCACCAGCAGAGATCAGAGACGTGAAAGCTTCTCTCTGACCCTGTTTCTCTGTCTTCTCCTCGGAGGATTCCTCTCAAGGTTAGTGTTGAAAAGAGCAGCGCAGCGCTCCGAGCACACAAAGATTGAGAAACAGCTGCAATCCTGAGCAGCAGAAGCTCTGATGGAGCCACCAGAGGACCAGAGCTCAAACAACTGCAGATCAATTCACATTAGGACAAAACCGCTCTGCTCTAAAGGTCTACCTTTGGTCACTTTCAAACTGAACCAATATATATGAAACATCTTATTGAACTAATGATCTGTTATTGCGCATCACACTTTCAGACTTATAAAAATCAATTTAAGTAACGTTTTTATTCATTTTCATTCAGTGGGTAGCACGATCGCCTCACAGTAAGAAGGTCGCTGGTTCGAGCCTCGGCTGGGTCAGTTGCCGTTTCTGTGTGGAGTTTGCATGTTCTCCGCGTGTTGGCGTGGGTTTCCTCCGGGTGCTCCGGTTTCCCCCACAAGTCCAAAGACATGCGCTATAGGTGAATTGGGTAAGCTAAATTGTCCGTAGTGTATATGTGTGAATGAGTGTGTATGGATGTTTCCCAGTGATGGGTTGCAGCTGGAAGGGCAACCGCTGCGTAAAACATATGCTGGATAAGTTGGCGGTTCATTCCGCTGTGGCGACCCCAGATTAATAAAGGGACTAAGCCGAAAAGAAAATGAATGAATGAATGAATGAATATTTTATTCTTATCTTTCTTTATATTTCAAATATATTTATTTAGTTTTAATTCTTATAGTAGAATCATTTATTCATTCATTTTCCTTCAGCTTAGTCCCTTTTTTAATCTGGGGTCGGCACAGCGGAATGAACCGCCAACTTATCCAGCATATGTTTTACACAGCGAATGCCCTTCCAGCTGCAACCCAGTACTGGGAAACAGCCATACACACTTATTCACACTCATACACTATGGCCAATTTAGTTTATTCAATTCACATATATCGCTTGTCTTTGGACTGTGGGGAAACCGGAGCACCCGGAGGAAACCCACGCCAACACGGGGAGAACATGCAAAGTCCACACAGAAATGCCAACTGACCCAGACGGGACTCGAACCAGCGACCTTCTTGCTGTGAGGCAACAGTATTAACCACTGAGCCACTGTATTGCCCCATAATAGAAACCTATATTATAATTTTTTTATTCTATTTTATTAGTAGTGTTATTATTGTTATATATATTTTTTATGACTATCACACATTTTTTAAGCTTTTTGGGAAAAAAAATCAACATTATATTGTAATTTTATGGAAGCTTATAAATATAGTCATTTTTTACATTTTATGGTCATTTTTTAACATTTTATTTTCATTTATGAATTTATTTTGATCACATTTCTTTATAGTATTTAAAATATATTTGTTTATTTTTACTTATAATAAAAACATAAATGATATTTTTTTTTATTCTATTTATTGTTATTATATTTTACTTTTTAGACACACACACACACACACACACACGCACACACACACACACACACACAT
>CAIGQW010055978.1:9356875-9379660 GCA_903798125.1 Danio choprae | reverse complement strand
GCGCCCACCGCCTTCCCTAAACCCAACCAACAGTGTTTTCAAAAGCAATCCTGAAAAAGAAAAGCCCTCACAGCTACCTGATTTTTACCATGTTTAACAGATCTTACCACGTTCTCACCCTGTTATTTACGTGTTTCTTTATTTTATTTTTTGCCTTTTTGTTTTACCTGCTTTCTGGAACCGTTCTCCATCAGACTCAAACCCCGTCGTCGCGGTCAACTCCTCTTTGCCTCTCAAGTCCCCCGACGTATGCGGCGAACCACTGGACAAACTGGTAACAGCGGAAAAGCCATCTACATGGACGAAAGCGGTCACCTGGTAGCAAGAAACAGAAGCCGGTGGCGTCATACCGCCCCGTAGCATTCGTTTAAAAAGACGAAATGCAGCCATATGTACCTCTGGCTACATAATTCGCGCTCTCCAGAAATATATACGGGGCTACGTATTCACAATTTCACTACTGCAGTTCTATTTCATTAGGCCTACTGTTTAAGGAACAGTTCACCCTCAAAAAAATAACATTTCTGTAACTTATCATTTACTCAAATCATTCACGCACCCTTTGCTTGTTCAAAATCTATTTGAGTTTCTTCTGTTAAACATAAATTCATTCATTTTGCAGAATGCTGGTTGATGGCACCCATCGACTTCCATAGTATTTTTCTCCCTACTATGGAAGTCAACGAGTACCGTCAACCGGCATTTTTCTAAATATCTTCTTTTGCCTACATCAAAAGAAAGAAACGTAAAAGTTTAAGAGTAAATGAAACATTTTTGTGTGAACTGTCCCTTTAACGAAACAATTGACAAAGTAAAAATAGGCTTTAGTATGAATAGTAATCAATTAGCAGCCTAACAATACCAATAAAGATGCTTTAATGACTGCTAATGTTAAAACGCCTTTCAAAAATAACTCTAAATAATTTATGTTTGTGTGTGTTTTTTCAATGAAACTCTGTAAGGGCAGAATCCTGTAGAGACGCTCGTGCAGCGCCGTTCATGTTCACTGGAGAGTCGCGCGCATTGAGCACATTTTCCCCCTTTTCCTCTTTCACTCGCTCAGTTTCTGTCTGCATCTCAATCGCGCTGCCCTCGCCGACAGCAAATCGCCTCTTACTGACTGATTTATCGACCCGCTTCCCACCTCGAAAACAGTAACCCGCAGATCGCGTCGTGAATTGCGTTTTAATGACCTATTTCTAGTGGCGGCGCGCGCGCGTGGAGCTCTAGCCGTCTCTGAAACATGCTGAAAAACTATGAGTCGCAGCATCACTCCAGCTTTTTACCATGAGAGGAACGAACATGTGTTGGAAAATCATCGCCACTTTGAGTTTGGACTGTTTTAAAGGCTCTCCGTCGTCCTCGCACAGGTACGTGCACGTTTGAGAAGTGTGTCGGTGTTGCGCATTTGATCTGTTTTGCGTGCATTTTCACCGCTGGATTCGTGTTGGTGGATTGAACAATGGCAGACTGTAAATGTGTTGCTATGGCAATACCTGCCACCAACATCATCTTTACAGAGATTAAACGCATTGTCACTTTAGGATGCGAAATTGAGCACAAAATCCAATGCTTTGCTAGAATGAATCATCTGCTAAAATGGTTTGCTGATTTCTACTATTATTTTGCTTGGCTTGAACTATCAGAAAAGCACCTTTGGCTGTTTTGAGGATGTCAGAGGGTGACTTTAACGCTGAAATGATGGAGTGTTTTGTATGATTCACAACACTACGGATTACGCAACACATTTCTTTGTAATCATGTCATATTTCTTTCAAGTAAAGGGGAAGGAGACACTTCTCTGTTTTAACTTAGTCTCAGATGCATCATGTTAAATGTATTACATCTGTATTTCACATATTAAAATGTAATACGCAAGAATATTCCTTAAATTAGCATTGAATTTTAAATAAATAGGGCACACTTATTCTGGATTTTTGTATCACTTTATTTGATTATAATTCATTCATTCATTCATTTTCTTTTTCAGCTTAGTCCCATTATTAATCTGGGGTCACCACAGCGGAATGATCCGCCAACTTATCCAGCATATGTTTTACCCTTCCAGCTGCAAGCCATCACTGGGAAACATCCATACACACTCATTCACACAAACTACGGACAATTTAGCCTACCTAATTCACCTGTACCGCATGTCTTTAGACTTGTGGGGGAAACCGGAGCACCCGGAGGAAACCCCATGCCAACACCAGGAATGGAAACTCCACACAGAAATGCCAACTGACCCAGCCAAGCCTCGAACCAGCGACCTTCTTGCTGTGAGGCGATCTTGCTACCCACTGCACCACCGTGAGGCATTAATTATAATTATGATTATAAAAAATGTACTCAATTTAAGTGGTTCCAAATCTTTATGAGATTCTTTATTCTGTTGAACATGAAAGAAGATATTTTGAAAACCTGTAACCATTAACTTCCATAGAGGAAAACAATAGAGGAAGTCAATGGTTACAGGTTTCTGGCTTTCTTCCAAATATCTTCTTTTGTGTTCAACAGAATATTTAGAGAGAGAAAGGGTGAGTAAGCACTGTCGCCTAACAGCAAGAAGGTCGCTGGTTTGAGCCCCGGCTGGACCAGTTGGCGTTTCTGTGTTGACGTGGGTTTCCTCCGGGTGCTCCGGTTTCCCCCACAGTCCAAAGACATGCAGTATAGGTGAATTGAATAAGCTAAATTGGCCGTAGTGTATGTGTGTGAATGTGAGTGTGTATGGGTGTTTCCCAGTACTGAGTTGCCGGAAGGGCATCTGCTGCGTAAAACATATGCTGGAATAGTTGGCAGTTCATTCCGCTGTGGCGACCCCTGATTAATAAAGGGACTAAGCTGAAGGAAAATGAATGAATGAAAGGGTGAGTAAATGAAGACAGAATTTAAAACATTTACATTCTGACAGAAATACTTCTGACATTTGACAGAAACACAAATCTCTGTTATTTAGATTAATGTGGTTTGAACTGAAAATGTAAAATGAAAGAAACGTTTATCTTGCATCTGAAATGAACATGTTTACATTAAATAGATGTTGGATTGGAGTTTGAATGCCTTATTTTCAGTGTTCATTTTTGTAACTAGTCTGTTTTTTGATGGAAAACTGTCTTATGCTATACAAAATTATCTCATGCACTCTTAAAAATAAAGGTCATGCATTGGAATTGATGGTTGCATGCAAGGATCATCAAAAAAACAACAACTTCCAATTCCCTAAAAATATTTCTTTATAGTGAAATATGGTCTTTATAGTCTTCAGATTAAAAATGATTCCCACCTATGTTCTTTTAAACAATTATTTGAGAACACTTTAATTTAGTTCACAATTTATGCCATTAACTACTGGCTTATTAGCTGCCTATTATTAGGATATGAACTGTTCATTAGTAGTTATAAAGTATGACCTTATTCTGCATCCCTAATCCTACCTAAAACCTAAACCCTAACTCCTACCTTACTATTAATAAACAGATAATTAGTAGTTTATTAAGCTTGTAATATTAATCAGTGGTTTGTTAATACAGTGGATTGTGACCTAAATTAAGGTGTTACCAATTATTCATTAAATTGAATTGTTAGTTTACTTTCCTTCTCTCTCTCTCTCTCTCTCTCTCTCTCTCTCTCTCTCTCTCTCTATATATATATATATATTATATATATATAATTCTGTAAATAAAGTTATAAAGTTATATAAGTTATGAATAAAAATAAATAAAACAAATAATAATAAATAAACATAATATAATAAATAACAGAAAGGTTCTATCTTTGACTTTTGCAGGTTGTTTATTTTTTTTATTTTAATTATTAAAAATTCATTAAATTGTTGCAAAAAATAATAAATAAATAAAAAGGTCTCATCTCTCACTTTCACAGGTCGTCCACAAGCTGGCCTCGAATCGGGCAGCCATTCTTTAAATGGAATTTTATTTTATTTATTAAAAAAAATCTTTAAATTGAATTGTTGCAATAATATAATAATAATAATAATAATAATAATAATAATAATAATAATAATAATAATAATATATAACAAAAAGATCTCATCTTTGACTTTTGCAGGTCGTCCACAAGCTGGACTCGAATCGGGCGGCCATTCTTTAAATGAAATTTTATTTAATTTGCATTTTATTTAAAAAAAAAATCTTTAAATTGTTGCAAAAAAAATTACATTAAATGAATAATAATAAGAGCCTCACAGTGGCGCAGTGGGTAGCACGTTCGCCTCACAGCAAGAAGGCCGCTGGTTCGAGCCTCGGCTGGGTCAGTTGGCGTTTCTGTGTGGAGTTTGCATGTTCTCCCTGTGTTGGTGTGGGTTTCCTCCGGGTGCTCCGGTTTCCCCCACAAGTCCAAAGACATGCGGTATAGGTGAATTGGATAGACTAAATTGTCCGTAGTGTATGAGTGTGAATGGGTGTGTATGGATGTTTCCCAGAGATGGGTTGCAGCTGGAAGGGCATCCGCTGCGTAAAACATATGTTGGATAAGTTGGCGGTTGATTCCGCTGTGGCGACCCCAGATTAATAAAGGGACTAAACCGAAATGAAAATGAATGAATTAATAATAATAATAAATAACAAAAAGGTCTCTCATCTTTGACTTTTGCAGGTCATCCACAAAGCTGGGCTCGAGTCAGGCGGCCAGCATGGAGAGCAGTTCCCTGACCGGCAGTCTGTCTCTGGGCTCAGACGTTCCCCACTGCCAGTGCTGTATCTCCTATGAGGCCAGACTCAAGCGGCTGTCCTGCGGTCACCTCTACTGTGACCCCTGCTCTGATCAGATCGTTAACCTGGCTTTCGAGGACATAGAAGGTTTGGCTGAATATCCCTGCCCCATGTGCAAAACCCTGCGCCACCTGGGTGGCTTCGTTCCCATACATGGCTACCAAGGCATGACCCACTGTTCGCCCTTTGGGAGTCAAAAGCAGCAGCTAGTTGAAGAGAAAGGAGGCCTGTGGGAATGAATGACTGCGGTTCACGGATGGGTTTGTTTCAGGACATCACATGGAAACAAATACCTGTACCAAACGATACCAACAACAAGATATATCGGGAAGCATTATCTCCTTTCTTATTAAAGTACATTTAAAGAAATAGATCACACAAAAATGAAAATAACCCAATCATTGACTCACCCTTAAGTCATCTTCAGTGTAAATGACTTTTCTCTTGTCAAACGAACAGTCAGAGTAGTTTGAAATTTTATCCTGGCTCTACCATTCCTGTAACGTAGGATGCTGGACAACAGAGATGAGGCATCCACGTGCAGTTTATTTTAAGCTTAGTCAGACAGGCATTGGTCCGAACAGGAGCAAACAGGAGCATACAGACAATCCAAAAAGTGAGGTCAAAAAACAGGCAAAAGATCAGGACAGGCGCAAAGAATCAGCAAACAGTAAACCAGATAAAGATCAACATAAATGAATATAAATATAATATAAAGTCCAGCTAATCAGTCCGTGATGAGTTACCAGCTGTGTGTGTGTAATCAGGAAAATGAGGAACTGGTGTGCGTGAGGTGCATGATGTTATTTGTAGTCCAGTTCAGTGACAGATCTGTAGTTCTCCAGCGATCTGCAAGGATTAGATTGCGGGTGATTGTAACATCCTGTGTAATGGTGTTGGATAGTGGCTTTTATTTTGAAACTTTCGAAATTAAGTGCATAAATCGGTCACCAAACTAACCCATACAGTGCCAGGGAGTTAACGCACACTCAAACAAATATTTTCGCTGCTTGTTCAAACTACTTATTTATAATGAGCTGAATCAACACAATTCTTTAGTTTTTTGGGGGGGGGGATCACTTAATTGTTTTATGTTCAATCAACTTATAATTGTATAAACAATTAAGTTAACTTGTGATGATTTGTGTTGGGACAACATGAAGGAATTGTGTAACAGGCATTCGTAACAAAAATATTTCTAATTTTTAAATGATAAACTTCAATCATTCACTTCTGGTGCACGCCGAATGCATGTGATGCGCAACTGACGTATACGACGAATGATGTAACACGGGTAGACACATGTAAGAGCATTGTAAGAGTGATTTACTGCATAACGTTATACAGTAATGTCAAGCCAACTCATTTTCTTGTTTGACGTTACCTTCGTTGGTAAACAAACGATGTGGTAATGGTTCTTAGGAGACGGCTTTATTCCCAGGAGCTTCAGCTACGAATGCGTCTTAAGGCTGAATTGATCTGCGAGTCGAGTGATTGCTGTAACCCACAGCGCATGCCTTGTGCATAGTCGTGCATTTATACTTCTACGTTCTGTTTGTGTTGCTCTGCAATAACACTTCCACTAGCTGGCAGCGGGTTTTTATGTTCCTCTGTGTCGAGTGTCTTCACGGGTGTTTTTAATGCTACCTTACAGTACAAGTAGCTCAAACTTGCTCATTCAGAGGCCAGAACTGGCGGACGTGCAAAAACTTTAATCATAAGGTAAACAAAACCAAAGTCTCCAGCTGGAGCTCCTCTACGGGATTCTACACTTGTTAAACACTCGTTCCAATGGGCTCGCTGCTCTTTTGCAGCTCTCAGCCCCGCCCACACTCGTCAATGCTACCAAGCCGACCAATCACAGAGCTTGTGCTGTGTGTCGTTGTGACATGTAGTTACATTTTTTGAGAGGTGAGCATCTGCGTCAGCCATGGCAAAGGGTAAGCGACCATCCACGTGCCGGACCATCCATGTGCACTCAACGCAGAAGTATTACTCAGCCTTTACGTCATGCTCAAACGTCGCGCATAACATGCATTCAGCTACCGCTGGAAGTCAGTGATTGGGAGTAATTTGATAATTAAAAAATTTTAATCAATCTGCTTCATAAGACATGCGTTAATCCCCTGGCAGCTTATGAGTTAGTTTGATGATGGATTTATGCGCATTTAAAAGCTTCAAAATAAAAGCCACTATCCAACACCATTATACACCATGGAAGGATTTTAAAACTACTCTGATTGTGTTCGTCTGACTGGAAATAGTCATATACACTTGATGGCTTGAGGGTGAGTAGATTATAGAGTAAATTTTACTTTTGGGTAAACTATTCCTTTAAAACAGAAAGGTTTCTCATTTTCATGGGTCTCATGTAAAAGGTTTACATCCATCAGAAGTCAAAAAAACACTTTCATTTTCTCATCATATCAACTGCAGCATTAGCTTTTTTCCTCACAGTGTCTGAACAAGGAAAGATGTCTGTACAGTCTGTATCACAATGACGTACTGGACCAAGTCAAATACATAGTGGACATTGTAACGCCCACTAAGGTAATGCCCACACTACTGTGACGGTTGGGTTTAGGGTTGGGGGAGGTGTAGACTATCGTCCACTATGTAGTGGACCTGGTCCAGTACGTCAATAAGCTGCAGGCTGCAGCAAGGACTGTCTCGAACAAGGACCAGGGTAGGGTTGCACCAGCTGATCATAGGTTCTTTCTTAAACTGGAACATGAAGTCCTCACTAGGGGCTTAGTAACTACTAGCTAGCTTGTAACTAAATTTGTTCTCACTTCTGTTGCAGCACATGTTCTTAATGAAAACCGTAGTTAGTAGATCGTTGTTGACAACACAAACCAAACTATTCCGGTCTGAGTCACAAATACAATGTCTGAGGGTCAAAGCATATATTCACGGGCAGTCAATAACGACCATAGACATGCTTTTGTAACATACGTAATGCTTGTGCAGGAAGTAAGACTGGAATGACCACGGTTCAGAATCGGTTCTCTCTTTTATGGTAGCTCTTTTGCAACAGCTACATTACACACTATATGAAATATACTATTTGAAATAGCATAAAATGGAGGCACTAAACGTTTATAAGTGTGCTACTCGAGACCAACTGATCAGATTCAGATCTGTCATTTTCTGTGGTCTGCTAGTTGACATCTACTGCTTTAAAGGGACTAGGCTTCATATCGATCGATATTTTCCGACTGATCGATTGAATCCGACTGATATCATACGCTCTCCAGTGCCATAATTGAGGAAAAGTAATGGAAGTGATCTACTCAAACTACCTGCTGTTACTAGATTCATTTTGAATTTTGTTGTATGTTGTGTTTTTTAATGCCAGATGATATACATTAGTGAAGCTTTCCTGTATTTTTGTAATAAGTGCCATTGACGTAAACGATTATTTCACAATTGAATCGATTTCAAATGTTGTAATGCTTCTTGTAAAGTGCTCATGTTGTAAATATCTCTATTTTGATAAGAAATCGAACATGTCAGGAACTCCTGGGCTCAATTGTCATATATTTTTAATAACCATTGCTAAGAAATTCAAAACATGAAATTGTAGTTAGGAACTTTAAGATGCATTTTATTGATCTATGTGGCAATGAAGGTCGCTGTATAAGCAATGGAAAAAAAGAATAGGTAATCATTCGCCCTTATGCCAGGTGCAAGGATTAAAGTACAAAACAAGTTACATTTTAAGGCACAAGCATTGGGCAATTTCATTAAATGCAAGACAATAAACATTTGCTGAAATTCAGTCTTGTGAAATATGTTGATGCAAGTCCACTTCTGCAAATCACCACATACTGATATGCATGGAAGCTTTTTTTTCACCACATAATAATACTACAAGTAAAAACAAATCGTACAAATTCAACTTTTTAAAATTCAGAATCATGATTTTACATATCTATGGTTTATGAATGAAAATTGCAAGACATACAAGCTCGCATTTCTGAGAAAAAGTCACAATAGTGAGATGTTAAAGGTGAAACAGGTGATTCAATAACAATTTTTGTTACGCTGGTTGAAGGTTTCTTCACATTCTGATAGCAGTCATTAAATTAAATGCATCAAAATGTATTAAATGCATTAATATTCTGTGGAAGGTGCAGGACCAAGAAAAGATAGTCCAATCAAAACGCTTGGTACGAACATTACGATAGGCTTTCGTACCTGCCTGTCAAAATATGTAATTGAATCATCGGCAAGTATACACTGGTTCAGATCGAGAATGGCAGGCAAACATCAACAACATACCTTCTTTTTTAACCCTTGTGCACTGTTCAAATTTACTACCCTTTTGTTATGTTTGGGACAATAACATCCATTGAATTAAACTGCTGTAAAAATGCATCTATCTCTCTATATATATATTTTTTTTTATGTTTATTTTTTTTCATAAATCTGTTAATTAACCTCAGTCTTGATCAAAACTACTAAATTGTTTAGGAAAATTCAGGATTTTAACTCTTTAATTGCCAAGTTCACAAATGATGTCACTGATTTGGTGAAAAAAACACACACAATGTCGTATTTTCAATATAAAAAGTAATTGTGGGCTGGATTTGTTTTCCTTTTATCAGTCTTGGACATGTGAATGATTAGTAACAACATTGGCTTTGTTAGATTTAAATTTTTTCTCCCTAATTTACTATTGGTGGCTGTTTTCCCCCATTGACTTCCATTATAATCACATTTGATAGTGCATAAATACACAGTCTTTGTTTACTCCATGTAGTTCTGAGAGCTGAGATGCATATTTTAATTTTCTTAGACACATCAAGGTAAGTGCGTAAAGGTCACTCTCACACTCAGACACACACAGACACGCACACACACGCACACACACACAGACAGACAGACAGACAGACGCACACACACACTTTAATTTGCTGTTATACTCCATGTAAAATCCAGAAACTAAGCTTTTTTTTGCACATGCCTATCTAAAGGATTAATGGTGCCAACTGACGATCAACAGTAAAAATTACAAATTTGACCTCTTGCCAATAGGGAAAACCACCAATAATCAAAAATGCACAATTATATAGTGTCATGGTTTTGTAATAAAAAAAAGTGGTTATAATGGAAGTCAATGGAGTAAAAACAATCACCAATGGTAAATTAGGTAAAAAAAAAAAAACAATGCATCAAAGGCAATGCTGTTTTTACATGTCAAAGACATGATAAAAGGTTAAAAAAAATCCAGCCCACAATTACTTTTTATATTGAAAATACGTCATTTTGTGTGTTTTTTTCACCAAATTAGTGACACTATTTATGAATTTGTCAATTAAAGAGTTAAAATCCTGTAATTTTCTAAACAATTTAGTAATTTTGATCAGGACTGAGGTTGATTAACAGATTTATGCAAAAAAATTAAAAATAAAAAAAATTATCCAATGTATTTTTACAGCAGTTTATTTCAGTGGATGTTTTCATCCTGAACATAACCATAGGGTAGTTAACTTGCCCAAACTTTTGTCACCAAAAATCATTCTGCTAGCTGAAACAGAAAAAGTTATGGCCAAATTAGGACAAAATCACCCCAGAGTGGATGAAAACATCCCCAACAGCACAATTAAATAAATTTGTAGTTTAAATTACTAACTGTACTATAAGGTTTTGTCTCTGATGAACATTATGTGATGTAACATGTTATGTAAATGTTATGAGATGTGATAGCCAGTGGGATAAGTCTCTGGCTGGCGTTAATATCTCTGGACCTGGCCCGAGTGTATTTTGCTATTTGGGACTGTAGTGATGTTTTCTAGTGCATATTAACGCATTCAGGAGGTATGGGTTTTGGAAGAGTGGGATGTAAGCTTTTAGTGCTATCAGGCTAATGTTAGCATTTTCCAAAATCTCTTATTGCACTTTTCACTTGAAATTTGTACATATAAAAAAGTGAAATTCAAAGTTTTTTGCCTAATTTAATTGCTAATTTAAATAATAAACTTACAATTCTGAATTGATATAATTCAATCATGAGGGGAAAAGAGTCAGAATTGTGAGAAATCCTAAAAACCCTCACAACCACAATTATCAGAATTCACATCCCACAATTTAAACTAATCTAATTGTATACAGTATCCCACAGTTAACAACTTATTAACTCAAAATTATGACTTTTTCTCTCCGAATAGCCAAGTCAGAGTGGGCTTCCAATAGATATGCGAATGAGAAGATAAAACGGTACCTTGTGTTAATGTTGCCAGCACCTTTTTCCCCGTAGGGGAAATAAAAGTAGGACACAAGCCTCTGGAGCTACTCTCTCACAGTTTTAGAAAGTCACTGTTGTCAGAAGTCTGTGGCATAACAGTTTTTTGTCTGGAAAAGTCTCACAGTTCTGAAGCAGTCTGTAACCCACATCACAGAGGCGTTCAAGTTCTTTTCATCAAACCTACAAGGAATAGTTCACCTAAAAGAAATGAAAGCGGTCACATTTCATGTTGATCCAAAACGTCGTCGTCATCGTCGAGACGAGAAAACAATGGCGGAGCTTTCATTTCGGGCAAACTACTCTTTTACAAGAACGAGCACTTCTAAACATGTGTAGAAAATCCATCAATCTTACAAAAGAAATCATGCAAATAATCCACAGGTAAATGAAAAACAATGCAAGTCCTTGAACTCTACACGGTGAATGAAAACTATATATATAAAATGAAAACATAACGTCATTCAATATAAGCATCCGAGTCCCAGTGATCACAATAAGAGATCGCTATAAGCACAAATGATCACTGTACACTGAATATGAAGTAACACTTACATATCCACCAAAACAGCAGAGGCAGTATATAAATAATGTTTGAAAGATAAATGACATTGCATCTAGTTTCCGTTTTTTTTCCTATTTTGCATTAATACTTAATAAAATACAAAAGAATGCATAACACAGTAGGCAGCGTTGTGCCATTGCTTTGAATGTTGAGAGGCGAGGCAGCATTTTGTTTTTGTCCGAATGCTTCATTTGCATTCAACACTGAGGCTGAAGATTCTATTGCGTCCATCTTGTGGCCATTCAGGGAACTGCAGAACCTCACTTGTTATATTATTAGCACGATAGCAGCCATTTTCCCGACTTTTCTTTTTTATTTTTTGCTTGAGGAAACAGAAATCGCTATTTTACTACTGTACCGTACCACGAACTACTGCTACATTAAACGCACAAACTACATAAAGCTAAAACTGGTTCTTGACCGACACAGAATTGATCAAGTCTTTAACATTTTGGCATTACCCTCAGACAGGTAACATTTCTCATGCAGACACATTTACTATGTTTTCTAGTTTTACCTTATGGAAAAGTCTTTTTTAAAAATGAGAAAAATTCATCCATCATTAAGTCACCCTCATGTCACTGCAAAGAAACATGACTTCAGTTTAACTCAAGAAATCATTTATGGTGCGTTTACACTTGGCAGGTTTGGTTCAATTAAAACCAAGCCATTTGACATTATTAGAATTTCTATTTATGTTTTCTTTTTCACACATTAGGGCATGTTGCAGCAAATAAAAATGTAAATGTAGCTGTTTCTGACTGTTTTATAAATTATTTTGAATGTTTTTTACTTCATTTTACTTAAATCAGGGGTGTCAAACTCAATTTCTGGAGGGCTGCAGCCCTGCTTCAACACACCCATCTGTAGGTATCAAACAAGCCCACACCATTCAATTAGTTTGATCTGGTGTGTTTAATTAGGATTGGAACTAAACTGTGCAGAGCTGCGGCCCTCCAGGAACTGACTTTGACACATGTGACTTAAATCTTTTTCATATTCCACAATATGAAGTCATACATGTTTGTAATAATATGAGGAGGAATAAATGATATAAATGAGCAACACTCTGTAGTGAAATACACCTTTAAAACTCTCCCCAAAACATTGTCAATTTAAATTAACTTAAGCTTTGCTAAATATTACATAGCTGCTTATACAAAGTGTAAATCATTTTTTTAACGCACAAACATTGCTGTTCAACCATTTGGGGTCAGCATTTTTTTCTTTTCTTTTCAAGAAATTATTATTTTAATTCAGCAAAGATGCATTAAATTAATTCAAAGCTACACTGTAAAATATATATATGTTAATTAACTGTTTCCGTATTAACTGTTTTTCTATTATTTACGGTTGTGAATTGTATTATGGTACCTTGATCTCTGCTCTGTCGACATTTGATGTTGAAAAATCAACTCTACAGTTGAACATTTTTATTGACATTTAAGTAGTTTGAAATAATATGATGTATAAGAAATAATATACAGATAAATAAGTCTGTAAAATAACAGAAAATGTGCTGGCAGTTTATTACCAGGTTTTTGTACCGTAATATACAACACCAACCCAGACAATATATCACTTTAAAGGTTAAAAGTTGTTGGAAGAAAGATCAAGGTCCCATAATGCAATTCATAAGCATAAATAAATGAGGAAAAATAAAATCAAGAATCACAAAATACGAAGAAAAAAAAGCTAAATTACAGATATTGTTTTACAATGTACTATAAAATCATTTACATCTTTAGATATCTAATAAATGCCGTTTTTGCATTCATCATTGTATCTTTATATATATTTAAAAAAAGCATCATTATTTTCCCCAAAAATATGAAGCAGCACAACTGGTTTTCATCACTGATTATTATAAGAAATATTTCTTCTGCAACAAAATCATTCCAGCATATTAGGAATGATTTCAGAGGCATAATGTGACCCTGAAGACTGGAGTAAATGATACTGAGAGAAATTCAGTTTGCATTTCCATTTTAAAATATATTCAAATAGAAATTAGTAATAATATTAAATGAATATTCAAATAGAAAACATTATCATAATTTGTAAAAAACAAAAATAATAATCATATCAAATAAATGCAACCGTGCTAAGCTTAAAAAAGTACAAATAGACCCCAAACATGAACATTAGCACAGATCTCATGTTTGTAGTTTCTTTAGTTTGTACCGTATTATATCTCAGTAACACAAACAGCAGAGGGAGCCGTTTCCTTCCTACCTACAGATCAGTGTGAGTTTCCTGGGCGTTTCTGAAGTTTGGCACTAGGGGAAGGAATGTAACGCTGGCCCGACTGAGGCTCTTGTTGGTGTCCAAACAGAAAGGTGTGCTTTCCGCTGTTCCTCTGAGCGGGTCTGGGGGGGTCAGATGCCGTCCGCTGGGGTCTGGAAGGAGCAGAGGATTGGGCTGCCCCTCGGCTGGATGGCGCCTGCTGCTGCTGTTGGGACGCTCGAGAGGAAGAGGAGAAGAGGAAGGTCCCATTGTTGGCGTTCTGGTTGAGGTTGAACTCTGGTCGACGGGACTCCTGGTGTTTGGTCTGATTTTCAGGTCGTCTGTTTGAAGCCTGAGCCAGTTTCTCTCGCAGCTGCTGCACTTCCCAGGCCAGCTGATCTACTGGATGCTGCGTGCAGGACGACACAGGGTGAGAGAACGCCTGCAGGACAACACAGAGAGACACATTACTAATAAACCATCTGTCTGTCTGTCTGTTTATCCATCCATCCATCCATCCGTCCGTCTGTCTGTCTGTCTGTTTGTCCATCCGTCCGTCCAACCCTCACTGTATATCCATCTATTTATTTATTAATCCACCACCCGTCTGTCTGTCTATCTATCTATCTATCCATCCACCACCCGTCCACCCACCCTGTCAATCTTTCATTCAATGTATTAATCCTTCTCTCCATCCATCTATTTATTAAATACACCAATCCATCCATCCTTCTTTTATCAATCCGTCCATCCTTCCTATCAGTTCATCCATCCATCCATATCTCCATTCATCCACATTCATCCTTTATATCCATTTGTATATCCATCAATTACTCTTTCTATCCATCTGTCTGTTCCTAAATTTTTATATCCTTTCCTCCATCAGTCCATTTATCTACTTGTCCACCCATCCATCCCCTCTTTTTAATCATGCACCCATTTATTTTATCTTCCACCCATTCTTGTGTTTGTCCATCTATCCATCCATTCATCATCCATCTGTCCCTATATATATATATATGCATTCTTCTATCCATCTGTCGATATTTCATTCTGTGTATCCAACCTTCTCTTCCCATCATCCTTTTATTAAATTCATCAATCCACCAATCCTTCTATTCAACCATTACTGATATTCATCCTTTTATCAATAAGTACATCCTTCCTATCAGTCCATCCATCCATTCATCTCATCATCCATCCATATATTCATCCTTATATTGTTCCATCTGTCTATGTTTATCCATCTGTCGTTCTATCCCTCCATTTATGCATCCTTTTCTCTATCAGTCCGTTTACCTACATGCCACACACATCCAGGCATCCATCCATCCATCCATCCATCCATCCATCCATCCATTCATCTAAATCTACCAATCTGTCCCTGTCTCTGCATTCTACCATCGATCCTTTTGTTTTTCCATCCATCCATCACCCTATCCATCCAACTCTCTGTGCATGCATTCTTCCTTCCATCCATCCATCCATCCATCCATCCATCCATCCATCCATCCATCCATCTGTTTGTCCATCATTCCATATCCATCTATTCCTGTGTATGCATTCTTACATTCATTCATTTGTTTGACCAAACATCCATCAAACCATTTGTTTGTCCATCCATCATTATCCATCCATCCATATACATTCTTACATCCATCTATCACTCTATCCATCCATGTATATGCATTCTCCCATTCATTTATATCAAGGTTGCCATCTAGTTATCTAATTTATATACTATTTATATTTATATATTATATTATAAATAACAAAATACTTTTTTAATATTTAAACATTTCAATTAAAGTAACATTGCTATGGAATTTATTTAAACAAAATCTATATAAGAAAGAAATGTGCTTGTTTGAAGTTGATTATTTCAGTATAAATACATCTGAAAAAAACAGTAACAGAAATTTTATCCATAGATCTATCCATAGACTCTGTCCATATTTGCATATGACTGCCTAATATGACTGCCTGTTAATATTGACATGACTGCCAAGTTCAAAGTATTTTTTATAACTGTAAAAAATAAAAATAAATAAAAACTATTACTTTTAATAAAAGAGCCACAGAGAATTCCCAATTAGATGCAACATTTCTACAGTATTTTGCACCAATTCTGGATTCTACACAAACATAGTACATAAAAAACGATGATGTGCAAAGATTTGTTATAAATACATAAATGTACACCGCCACAAATGAAAAAATAAAAAGCATCACAGTGCACCTGAGCATGCAGCGCTCCTCTTAAATAGCAGCTTCTCCAGACTCGGACACAGGGCCCTAAGAGCAGGGGCAGCAGGGGCTCGTAGGGATCATGAAGGATCGGGCTGTTCTCTGAGGGTTCAGAGAGCGAACAGGCTCTGATGAGGCGCTCAAGTCCAGACAAACTCTCAGAGGACGGAGCCCTGCGGTGGCTCTTCCAGTACGAGCCCGAGTTGCTGCTTCTCCAGGGAAGCAGGTTGGAGGGATGGGAAAACGTGCTTCGGGACAACAGGAACACAGAACCCGGCAGACCGTCATTGTGCTGAATAAGGAAGAGAGAAGTAGACTAGTCAGAAACATTATTACAAATCATCTTGTAAGAAATGAGTCTGCCTCTACCCAACTTCCACTCTCAATAGTGTATTGATGCTCATTTCATGCATGAGTGTGCTCCATGCAGGTGAGTGGGCTTGACAACCACCTGTAGGATACACTCATCCTGTCTTAATGCACCAGATATTTTGTTAGAAATACTCATATGCTTTACATGTTAGTTCCTATGTTTGTTTATATAATGGCTATTTTCATTTATAGCACTTATTTTTTGCATTGATATTTAATATCTCTTGTTTAAATACATCATGAACAGCAGCTACGCTAATTATTTTCTTTGTTCTCTATTTCCACCTGGGGATGCTCATCCCAAGGCTTCTAGAGACAGTGCAGCCCCATTGATGTGATCCAAGACCTGTGAATAGATGATGCCAACCACAGAGCACTTCTAGAGGTCTCCATAATCCTGGACCAGGCTGCATCCTGAGCAGATGCTGTGGTGGTCATGGAGGAGTGGAGAGCATGAGACTGATTCCTAAAACCAACTGTAGAAATGGGATGGGTGTGGACACAGAACCATCTCATACAATGGCGTGTCGAAACTGCATTAATATACTGAGCACAGCTGTGGCAATAGCCAAGGAGCAACTTCATTAACATCTAAGGGCAGTAAAGTTAAACTGTATAAAAGGTTTAGGAATGTTCAGGGTTCAATCTGACTCTGCAGAACCCAGAGTTCTGCTGTGTACTTTAAGGACTGCTATGCTGAATAAACATCTTCATTCAGATCTTTTACATCCTCATAATTTTTTTCTTACAATCTGAATGAATGTATTGCATTTTATTTTATAGGTATTATTTATTTTCTCTTCCAATATATTTTTATTAATAATATTTAGTCTTTTTTTATTATTTGTGTATATATTTATCAAATCTTTAATTCTGTGAATTATTAGCCCTCCTGTATATATTTTCCACCAATTTCTATAAGAAATTAATAACATTGATTATTTTTCAAGATACTATTAATCAGCTCAAAGTGCAATTTAAAGGCTTAACTAGGTTAATTAGGTTAATTATGCAAGTAATTAGACAAAACATTGTATAACAGTGGTTTGTTCTGTAGACAATTGAAAAAATAAATTGCTTAAGGGGCTAATAATATTAATATTATTAATAATAATAAAAGAAACTGCTTTTATTGTAGCCAATAATATTAATATTATTAACAAAAATATATATATATATATATATATATATATATATATATAATAATTTTAATCTAATAATTTTGACTTCAACTCTATGAATTATATAATACCTTTACAACGGTATTAATTGTTTTATGTAATCTGCAATGCTTTGGCAGTACTTGACAAGTTATGCCAATAAAGCTCTTTTGAACTGACTTGAATTGAGAGAGAAAGAGAGAGAGAGAGGGAAAAGAGAGAGAGAGAGAGAGGGAAAAGAGAGAGAGAGAGCGCATTAACACACTAATGAAGAGGCACAGTCAGTTGACGACCCGATTAGAAAAATGACCTCATTTTTTGGCACAGGTTTATTAGTCGACCTAATTTTTTAAAGAGCCTCCCTTTTGATTTCCAGCCATCTAGGGCACCGCAGCAATATGAATCCATGATCATTAACTTGACACAAGCAATGTCTATTAGATGATAATTAATTCCTCTGTGCTGTACAGTTTAGCCCCTACTCAATATTGTTCCTGCTTATAATGAATATATGAGGAGAGGAATCATACTAGATGCTTTTATAGGGGGAGAAGCATGAGGAATATGTCTAGTAACATTTATTAAGTAAAGTTAAGTAAGAACAATTTATTTATATAGCACATTTCACAGACAAGAAGTCAATGTATACATTCGAAGCAGAAAAATGCCACAATCATGTAAATATAAAAATTAGATGTCTTTTTTACTATCATTCAGATGTATTATATATTATTTTCTTGAAGGGCGGATTACATACTTCCACCAAGCATGTATTTATTTGATTACTGTAAATTGTTAAAATATATATATATTTTTATTTTAATATCTTTTAAAATTCATCAACGGGCGGCACGGAGGCTCACAGCAAGAAGGTCGCTGGTTTGAGTCCCGACTGGGCCAGTTGGCATTTCTGTGTGGAGTTTGCATGTTTTCCTCGTGTTGGTGTGGGTTTCCTCCGGGTGCTCCGGTTTCCCCCACAAGTCCAAAGACATGCAGTATAGGTGAACTGGGTAAGCTAAATTGTCCATAGTGTATGAGTGTGAATGGGTGTGTGTGGATGTTTCCCAGTGATGGGTTCCAGCTAGAAGGGCATCCGCTGCGTGAAACATATGCTGAATAAGTTGGCGGTTCATTCCGCTGTGGCGACCCCAGATTAATAAAGGGACTAAGCCAAAAAGAAAATGAATGAATGAATGTCATATTATGTCTGTCTGAGGTATTGGGCGTGGCTAACATACTTAACCACGCCCCTCTAACTGTCAGTTTTGACAACAAACAGAAATGGTGAGGAGGAGGTCTGTTAGGATGTAATAACTCTCCCCAAACCCTTTTCCCGATGTTTCTGAAATGCCTAATTTACTACATCCAATCAGCTCGCAGTAGATAAAAACAAGCCACACCCATTTTGTCATTTAATATTACGTTTCTCTAGAAACTGTGCCACAAAACAAAACAAAAAAAATGCTTGCAACTTCCGGTTCATGTGGACTTTAAACGTACAGAAAAAACACATGAGCTTTGCATGCGTAATCACATGAAACACAAATAATCATTTTGTTTAGGAACTTTTTAAAGTGCTTTTTTTTGCATGAAAATGGTCCAAAACCACGTGTGTTGCTTGCACATGTGGTTTTTCTCTATGGAAGCAAAATATTCTGGAGGCTACGAAAAGTTGTGTGATTGTATAGAAATGTTTTATATGAAATGCTTTTTTAAATTACTTAAATATCAGTATCATAGCAGATGTATGTTACCCAGCTGCGGTCCAGGTTGGTGTTGAGGTTTCCGTTGAGGACGGGTGGAGGGCAGGTGGGCTGTGATATGGGCTGTGTGAAGCGGGCTCGTCTCTGACTGCTGTACTGCAGAGCCCAGTCCCACACCGGGGGGAATGGAGGATCCACGGGCTCTTCTGGGACGCTCATGGGCACATCTCTCAGGCCGTTCACTGGGGTGTAGCTCTGCGGAAGATGCTGCAGGAAATAACCAAATACAGCTCAGATTTCATGAGTGTTTTGGCTACTAAAAGAATGCATTAATCTGAAAAATGTGTCTTTTTCAGAAAATCTTTTTCAGGTGTAAAAAAATAATAATAATTAAACAATTCTCTTGACAAGACTTGGATTAAACTAATTCAAAAAGAGCTGTGTTATGATTCTTTAATAGTGTTTCTATTAAAGGAGATCTATTATGTTTAAACAGTTGTGTGGCAACAGTGTGTGAATATATTCAGCCTCTAATGGTCAAAATTTATTAATTAAATTTTTTTTATAATCGCACTTCATAACAACAGTCTGCAGAAACCCTTTGATTGACATTCTCCCTTTGTATGTGTCATCAGAGGGGGAAAACCCCGCCCACTAGTGATGATCTCTCCCTCATTAGCATAGACAGCCCTGAGTGAGAAGCAGCCATCCGCCATTAGACTTTTCACACTGTACATGCTGAAGATAATGTCTGCAACTAACATCCATGATAAATGTGGAGTTCTAGAGTTCATTTATGCATCTTAAGTCTCCATAGGCTGCCTTATTCTAAGACACTTCTATTGACATTTTCAGTTTTCCACACAGGTAACGTTAGTTCTGTTTTGAATCTGCCGCTGTGGTGATGCACAGGCATTTGTAGCTCCGCCCTCTTTTGAAAAGAGCACAATCTCATCTGAATTTAAAGCGACAGTCACCAAAACGGCACAATTTGGATCAAAGCCTAAAAGGGGCAGTTTTAAAAAGTAATAAAAAAATATTTGTGTGGTATTTTAAGCTGAAACTTTACATACACACTTAAGGGACATCAGAGACTTATTTTACATCTTGTAAAAAGGGACAAAATAGGTCCCCTTTAAATGGATATAATTCTACGCAACAGACAGTTATCATTCATTCATTCTCCTTTGGCTTAGTCCCTTATTTATCAGGGGTCGCCACAGAGGAATGAACCACCAACTACTGCATATGTTTTACACAGCGGATGCCCTTTCAGCCGCAACCCAGGACTGGGAACTGGGAAACACGCCAACACGAGGAGAACATGCAAACTCCACACAGAAATGCCAACTGGTCCAGCTGGGACTCGAACCAGCAACCGTCTTGCTGTGAGTTGACTGTGCTAACCACTGAGCCATTTGTTATTGTCTAAACATTTGTTATTATCATCAATGCTGAAAAAAAAAGTTTATAAAAAACTATGATTTCTAAATTTCGGATATATAAGAATATATAAAATCCTTATGATGCTTTATTTTAAAACGACCCCCTTAAAGCAAGCCACACCAGTCAAAAAACAAGCCACTGCCACAGTAAAGAGCTGTATCTTCTTTGTGCTTATCTGTGTGTCATTTGTGCATACCTGTGAACGTCGACATCTCTCTCTCTGACTGTTGGCCAGGAAGCTGCTGAAGAGTGGAAGATGGATGCTGTCATGCAGAGCCAGCAGATAGTCCTCAGTGAGCTGGAATCGAGCAGGATACTGAGCCCACAGTTGCCACACGCAGTCCAGGAAGAGCAGGAACACAGGGGCCTGCCGGAGAGCAAGGTGCATTACACTACTCACTCAAACAAGACCCTTACTGTGAATGCAAACCAAAACTGAAGTATCAACAAGCAACTGTTACCAACACGCTATCCACATTTCCTCCGGAGGTTTATGTAATTTATGATTTAGGTTCATATTGCTTTTCCAAGGTTAATATGAGTTGTAATTTGCACCTTAATGATGTTATTTGTTATTTTGAAAACCAAAACAAGTTGTTAGAAGCTACTGTGAACTTTTTTACACTTGCAGGGAAATTTTACTTTCACAAATGACATTTAATTAATTCACTTTAATTAATTAATCAGATTAATTGATAATAAGAAATGTGCTTCTTTCTTGGGTAAATATGATGAGATCTTTCATGCTACTTGAGTTTTTTTACGTATTCAATTTTTTTGTTCTGCTCATTTTCCTGTTTGTCTAATGTGGATTTTACTGTATTTTATATAGTATTATACAGTTCCTTGGAATTAATAAAAAAAAAAAAAAAAAAAGAGTTTCATGTAATTTCGGGTGTTTCATTTTTAATTTGACGACTTTAACTGCAGTTTGGCACTTTCACTTTCATTCAGGAACATTTCATGCATGCCCCCAATGACAAAGGAGGTATTGGATGTGCGTATGAACTGCTAGAAGAGTGTTGTTTTAATGGAATTTGATACCGCATGGCGTATGACTAAAAAACCTCCGCATTTTGCGATGCAGGTGTCTATGGTCCTTCACTGACTCAGTAGGTGCAGAGAATAGTGTCAAACAGCCGTGTGTGTATAGACTATCCTGTCGCAAAATGCGGCGAAAAGTCCTACTTGACGGTAATAGTTTGATTGCGGTGTTTACATGTCTGTGCTGCACTTCAATAATGCGACTAAAATCGACATACTCAACATGTCTTAACCCGATTTCTGTTTAGTTCGATTATGACCTTAATCGGATTAAATTAATAAAAAAATCACTGTTTACAGGGTAGACTCTTAATCAGAGTATTGTCTTAATCATATTTAAATCAGATTGGTGTCCATGTAAAAGTACTCAGTGACTCTTTCTCTTTTACCTCCTCTTTGTCGCTTTCGCGGTGGTAGTTGATCCGGCTGAGGAACTTATGTCCGGCAGTGATCCACTCTTTCTGAACCAGGCCCTGAAATCCAGCCACGGTCCTGCAGTGAGGATCACACATCAGCTGAACCAAACTGCAGACCACACAGTTCATGTCCCGGTCCTCCGGCTCTGAGGAAACACAGAGCAAAACCAATGCATCATCTGAAAACAAGGCTGTAGATGAGCTAGAGTTTCTAGCGCAGACCAATTCTTCACTTCACAAGACCTCATCATTGTATTGCCAGGAGCTATGGCTATTCATTTTGTTTTGCCTCTATGTGTTCTGTTTTTTTTTTTACTCGCAAAGTGTTAGCATTTGATAAATAATATGTAGTGCTGGGCAAAAATTTATCGCGACTAATCACATACAAAATAAAAGTTTGTTTTGACATAATATAAGCATGTACTATATATATATTCATTTATTTTCCTTGGGCTTAGTCCCTTTATTCATCAGGGGTCGCCACAGTGGAATGAGCCGCCAACTTATTCAGCATATGTTTTACACAGAAGATGCCCTTCCAGCTGCAACCCAGAACTGGGAAACACACATACACACTTATTCACACACATACACTATGGCCAATTTAGTTAATTCAATTCACCTATAGC
>CAIGQW010055978.1:9287365-9311875 GCA_903798125.1 Danio choprae | reverse complement strand
ATAAATATAACATTATTAGACATTGAAAGTTTAAAGTTATAACATTAACCATTAAACTATATAGTTAAACCATTAAGCATGTTTAAACATTAATATTTAAACATTATCTTTTTTAACATTAAACTTTATAGTTTACCCCAAGGGGTGGCATGGTGGCTCAGTGGTTAGCACTGTCACCTCACAGCAAGAAGGTCGCTGGTTTGAGCCCTGGCTCGATTAGTTGGCATTTCTGGGTGGAGTTTGCATGTTCTCACAGTGTCGGCGTGGGTTTCCTCCGTTTCCCCCACAAGTCCAAAGACATGCACAATAGGTGAATTGGATGAACTAAATTGGCCATAGTGTATGTGTGAATGTGAAAGTGTATGGGTGTTTCCCAGTGCTGGGTTGCGGCCGGAAGGCCATCCGCTGCGTAAAACATATGCTGGATAAGTTGGCGGTTCATTCCGCTGTGGTGACCCCTGATAAATAAAGGGAGTAAGCTGAAGGAAAATGAATGAATGAATGAGTTTACCCCCAAATTTGCTCATCATTTACTCACATTTAAGTGGTTCTAAACCTTTCTTAACTTCTTCTGTTGAACACAAAAGAAGATAATCTGAAGAATGTTTAAAAAAAAAACAGCCATCGAGTTTCATAGTAGAAACAAAAATATGTCAGTGAATGGCTGCTTTTCCCCAACAATCTTCAGTATATCTTCCTTTGTGTTCAACAGAGGAAAGAAACTGAAGTTTGAAACAAGTGAAGGGAGAAAAAAAAGGTTTTCAGTTTTGGGTGAACTGTCACTTTAAATAAGTTTATTTTGATGCCAAAAAATGGGTGAAATTATGTTGCACCATCATTCAGCTTCACAGATTTATGGCAAATAGAAATGCTCCAATACAAACTTTCAAAGGTTGCAGTAAGTAAAATGCCAAAAAACAAAACCAGAAGTTTATAATAAAGAAAATCGAATATAATATTATATTATTCATGAGCACGCTACAGTGAAAAATGCTTTCAATATTTTCCAAATGTTAACTACATGGCCACACATGGCGTCAAGTAATTCTCAAAACGTTTTGGCTAAAACAAAGCAATAAAAATAAAATAAACTGACAGGCCTATTAATGAATAATATAGTTGGAGCTTTGGAATTTACTCACTATTGAGTTTCTCTCTTCTGTTAAACACAAAAGAAGATCTTTTGAAAAATGTCAGAAACCTGTAACTATTGACTTTCCATAGGAAAAACAAATACCATGGAAGTCAATGGTTACAGGTTTCCAACATTTTAAATATATCTCGTGTTTAACAGAAGAAAGAAAAGTAAAGGGCGAGTAAATGATAACAAAATCGGTAACACTTTAGTTTAGGTCACAATTCACAGTATTAAACCATTAACTAACATTACAAGCTTAATGCTAACTAGCTGCTTATTAATAGTAAGGTAGAAGTTGGATTTAAGTTTTGGATAGGATTAGGGATGCAGAAAAAGATCATACTTTATAACTACTAATGAACAGTTCATATCTTAACAAAAAAAAGTGTGAGTGTAGGCATGTAATAAGCTAGTAGCATGAATTGTAACCTAAAGTGTTACCACAAAATTGTCCTTTTTAGACAAACTACCCCTTTAAATGTTGTTCCACCGAATGCACAAAGAACAAATAAAATATTATTCACACATAATTTTACAAACAATCTGCTCAGACATACTGCACTTCACAGATGAGCAAACGCATCACTGTAAAAAAAATAATAAAGTTGACTCAACTTAAAATTGTATGGCAACTTGCGTCACAGATTTTTTGAGTTGACTCAACTTTTAACCCAAGTACTGCGCTTAACTTGATTTAAGTAGAGTCAACTAAAAAGAAAAGCTCTGCAGCAAGTTGCCTTACAATTTTAAGCTGAGTCAACTTCTTTTTTTTTTTTTTTTTTTTTACAGTGCACTCGACATTTCCATAGCTGGTCTTTTAGTTTAGTTACCTTGTCAATGCAGAATCAAAGAACCATCTCACAGCAACTTCCAAACCGCAGATTGAGACAGTAGAAGAAGACGTTCAGCATCAGTGTCGAGCTGGATATGAAGCGATGCAGTGTGTGTGTGCTGTCGTGGAAAAGGCTTGCTCTTGAAATGGATACCTGCAAAGCAAAAACAAATGAAAACTGATCCCAAAGATATCAGTGTTGCGATTACTAATTCATCAGACTCTCACTTTGAATTTATTAGAGCAAAAGAACTTGCAGCTGATGGCCCACAAAAATACTTCATAAATAAAACAAGGATCTCGAATACCAATCTGGCAACCGCTGAAATATAAAGCGTTATTTTGCACATACAGAGGGAAGCGAACTATCCTTTGGCAATTAAACATACAACTTCATTAAGGAGAGTGAAGTTTATTTATTCTTTAGCCTGTAAACTGTGCCCTGACACAAGGCAAAGATCACATGCTGTGGTAATTAGCAGCCTTAAATGGCAGACAGGGCTTGCCTTGAATTAAATTTAAATGACTTCACCTTGAAGTAACTTCAGACATTAGGGGAAGCTTGTTTCTTTGCTTCTTAGTTTTGTTCTTGTTAAATTTAATGCAAATATTAGCTCTTGTGTGATTTTCTTTTTCAAATATTTCAATTTAATTTAATTCATCTTTATTTCTATAGCGCTTTTACAATGTAGGTTGTGTCAAAGCGGGCGACGCGGTGGTGCAGTGGGTAGCACAATCGCCTCACAGCAAGAAGTTCGCTGGTTCAAGCCTCATGTTCTCCCCGTGTTCGCGTGGGTTTCCTCCGGGTGCTCTGGTTTCCCCCACAATTCCAAAGACATGCGGTATAGGTGAATTGGGTAAGCTAAAGTGTCCGTAGTGTATGTGTGGGAATGAGTGTGTATGGATGTTTCCCAGTGATGGGTTGTGGCTGGAAGGGCATCCGCTGTGTAAAACATATGCTGGATAAGTTGGCGGTTCATTCCGCTGTGGCGACCCTAGATAATAAAGGGACTAAGCCGAAAAGAAAATGAACGAATGAATTGTGTCAAAGCAGCTTAACATAAAAGTTCTAGTAAATAGAAACTGCTAATTTTCACTGCTGAAAGTCCAAACACTAAAGAGCAAATCCATCGATGCGCAGCTCCACAAGTCCCAAACCAAGGAAAAAAAACCTAGAAACCAGGCTCAGTTGGGCACGACCATTTCTCCTCTGGCCAAACTTCCTGTGCAGAGCTGCAGTATAGGCGCCGGGGGCTGGAGAACACAGGACATCCATCGTAAAGAGAAGCTGCATTTTTTATTTATAAAAAAAAAATAAGCATCTGAGCAATGACATTGAGAAATGTTGCAAATTAAAGCAATAGTTCAACCAAACATACATTTATTCACTATTTATTCAACTTAACAAAAGATATTTTGTAAAATGTTGGAAACCGGTATTGACATCCATAGTTTAGAAAAAGAAAAATGGAAGTAAATAGCTGCCCATTTCCAACATTCTTCAAAATATCTTCTTTTGTGTCCAGGTTTGGAACAAGTGAACTGAGTAAATGGCCAATTTTTCATTTTTGGGTGAACTATCCCTTTAAGGCCTTTTGAAAGGGAGAGCTTGCTTGCCCAAAAAACGAAAATGTGTTTAATTCTTCCTTGGGCCATCCAAGATGTAAAGGACTTTGTTTCTTCTTCAGAACAAATTCAGACATTTTTTTTGTTGTTGTATTAATCCTGGGTTGTATATTAACCCAGCACTTGGTCAAATATGGACTACCCTAATAGCTGGGGTAAAAAAATTTTTTAACTAAAAACTAGCCCAATGTTGGGTTTATGCTTATTGGACACCAAACATTGTGTTAATACATCCAGGCATTGTGAAAACCTACAGCTTTTATTTATGTTTTTAACAAGCACACAGTGAAGATTTAATCTTCATATGGTTTCTTCCAATGAAAATAATACTAAATATTGCTTTCTCCTCTGCAAACGTCATCTTATTAGAATCAGGAAATGTGAAGATATTACTCACCATTTACAAGTAAAAACAGATCTGAACAAATATTTCAGTGGACTTTGATTTGTGGACAACTTGAATATTGTCTTTTTCTTTTCACACTGGAGGAAGTGTTATTATGCAGTGATGCCAACCATAGAGAGTTTCTAGAGGTCTTCATAACCCTGATTCCTGAAAGACCCCAGTGACAGATGAGTCTTCGCATTGATCCCGTGGGTCAGCCTGAACACCCGCCAGTGGCCTACTCACACCTGCAACTTCTCCGCAATGGACATTCAGCATTATCCAGCCCTCGGCGCCTAGACTGAAGCTCTGCACAAGAAGTTCGGCCAGAGGAGAAATAGTCGTGCCCAACTGAGCCTGGTTTCTCTCATAGTTTTTTCCCTTCTCTTTCGTCACTTGGTGAAGTTTGTTCCTCGCCACTGGCTTGCTCAGTTTTGGGACTTGTGGAGCTGCGCATCGATGGATTTGCTCTTCAGTGTTTGGACTTTCAGCAGTGAAAATTAAATCACACTGAACTAAACTGAATTTCAACTCTGAAAACTGGACTGACACAGTTTCAATTTCTATTTACTATAATGTCCTATGTTAAGCTGCTTTGACACAATCTACATTGTAAAAGCGCTATAGAAATAAAGACGAATTGAAAAGTAAATTTGGGCTAAGGAACAAATTTGGTTGGGAAATCCTGTTCAAATGCTTGTTAATGAGAAGTAGGCAGCAACTTAATGCACTTAGGCACACAAACATGATCAAAACAATATGCTTTAGTTCAAACAGAGCATCAGAATTGGGAAGAAAAGTGGCTTGAGTGAGCGAACACGAATTGGTAATGCGGAGTTGTATAAAATTAATGTTGGTTCATGCACAAATCCAACGTTGGGTTAATTTTTTTACATAAAAATAATGTAATTACCTTTTTTTTAACCCATCTGTTCAAAAATAATGGTTGTTGCAACTCAAAGTTGCGTCAAATATGGACAAACCAAACCATTGGGTTAAAAAGTGTAATTTAAAGCCAATGTTGGGTTTGTGCATGTTTGAGGTCATGAGTAGGGAGAGAACCTATGGCCATTTTTTGCTATTTTCAATTCAATTCAAGTTTATTTATATAGCGCTTTTTACAATGTAGATTGTGTCAAAGCAGCTTAACAAGTTATAGTAAATTTTTTATTATATTTCTGTGCAGAATTTTGTAAAATAATAATAATAATAATAATAATAATAATAATAATAATAATAAAATTTGATTCATGTGGAATACGTTTGGGAGCATAGTAACTAAAAACATAAAACACCAACTTTAATTTAATGTTTACAATGCAAATCAGATCTGTTGGTTTGGTAAACAAAGCAAATCTCTCACATGATATTTCTACTAAAAAGACAGATAATATTACTTTACAAACTGTATTTTAAATAAACTATATAAACATTTCATATTAGTTCATAAAATTACTGAAATGGTTTAAAAAAAAAAGAATAAATACACAAGTAAATAAATAAAACCTGTGGTTTTTGGGGTCTAGTCATGAGTGTAATTAGTGCAAAGCTGTTCTGTATTTTAAAGCAGAATGGCCACAGAAGTAGATCTCACCAGTGCCACTCCTGTCAGCTTAAACAAGAAAATGAGGATACAATTTGCATGATCACACCAAAATCAGACAATACAAGATGGAAAAATTGTCACAATTTCTGTCTCTTTACACATTTTTGGCCCATTAGTACCAGCTGAGCATTGCTCAAATGCAACAGTCGACCTGAGTATTGCTGCCAACCACATACCCTTACCTTCAAGCCCAGTTTAATTTTACAGTCATGTGATGGCTAAGAACACAACATTTCACAAAGACTCAAACTGGTATGATGAACATGACTGAGTTCACTAGAGTCAAATGTCTCCACAGTCTCCTGGTCTTAACACAACAGAGCACTTTTTGGATGTGCTGGAACATAACAGAAAATCTGCACCAACCTGTGTGTTTGATGATGAAAATCTGATGAATGTGATTCTAGGATCATGTTGAATCCAATTTCTGAAAGCAAAAGGAAGTACAACTTGATGATCTTAAGGTGTGCCTATAAATGAAGTGGTCAGCAAGTGTAGCTTTTCATTTCACAAGGAGGTAACGGATGAAACGGGGTCATGAGTATTGTAATTATGGTGACGTTTTTAATCAGGTTTTTGGAATCTCAATCTAAATGAATAAAATCCATTCACTGCAGAGGGTCCAATATTGAGCAAATGATATAATGCTACATTTCCCCAAATCTGTCTCCATTGCTATTTCTCTACATCAAGGATAAATTAATTGTAAGTAAATGCTCAGCCAGTTAACATTTTTGGGTAAACTCCTTTAACCCTCGTGTGCTGTTGGGGATGTTTTCATCCACTTTGGGGTGATTTTGAGTCTTAATTTGGACACAACTTTCTCTGTGTTTCAGCAAATGGAATGATTTTTGGTGGCAAATCTTATTTTGACATATTTTGGGAAAATAATTTGAAAATGTTCAAAACCTTAATACACTCTGGGCAAATTTACTACCCTTTTGTTATGAAAGTGGCTGTTTTGCCCCATTGACGTCCATTATAATCACATTTGTTTAATTGCAAAGACATGACAACATATAATCATGCAAAAAAAATATTAGTTTCTGGCTTTTATATAAAGTTATACAAAGTATAGTGTGTGTGTGTGTGTGTGTGTGTGTGTGTGTGTGTGTGTGTGTCTCTGTGTGTGTGTGTGTGTGTGTGTGTGTGTGCGCACCAATCTTGATATGTCTGAGAAAATCTAAATAAGCAGCACAGCTCTCAGAACATAGTAAAGTGTATTTATGCAGACACACAATAATTTGCTGTTTTACTCATAGAACTCCATATAAAAGCCAAAAACTTACTTGCACAGACCTAATCTAAACGGTTAATGCTGCCAACCGATGATCAACAGTAAGAATTACACAATTTACCTCTTCCCAACAGGGAAAACCACCAACAATCAAGAATGCATGATTATATGGTGTTATGGATTTGCAATCAAAAAATGTCATTATAATGGAAGTCAATGGGGCAAAAACAGCCACAACCAGAACGAAAGGATAGTCCATTTAAACAACACACAAGAGTTAAACTGTGTAAAATACCCAGGTATTCCATGAGTGTGGGAATTTGGTAAATGCACCTAACCAAAATAAAACAAATCAAAATGTTAGTTATCATAAAGAATCACTACACAGAATCACTATGCACAAAGCCAATATTAGGTTGTAAGTTTTTTAACCCAATGGTTTGGTGGGTTTGTTTATATTTGTCCCAACATTAGATTAAAACAATCCAGCATTTTTCTTTAAAAAACAAAGAGCAGAGTTAAAAAACGAGAGCGCAAAATAAAGCCAAAACAAACAACTGTGCTTAAATACAATGAGAATTTTATTAAAACGGTGCAAAAAGAAAAGAAAAATAAAATTAAAAATAAAACAAAACTAACATAAAAATCAGATGTTCTTTCCACCTAGATTGCACTGTCACACAGCCTGGGGTCACCTCTCAAACAAGTAGAAAGGTAAGAAAAACGGCTGAAAACAAACACAAATCGCCCAATTAGCCAGAAGTAACGCACAAAGAGTATTAGATAAATTGCATTTGCCAGTTCTGTACATGCAACAGTTTCAGTCTCATGCAAAATCCGAGAATGCTGACGACTGTAGCTCTGTCACATCCGATTAAACATACCATATAAAAATAGCGAGTAAGCTACGTCATACCAAAAACAAAGCCCACTCTATTAAATAAAGAGAATTTAGTGTGTGAAATCTGACGGCGGGTGCCATCCAGCACAAAAAAAAAAAAAAGGGATTAAGTAGCATAATTCGTGTTAAAATAGAAATTAGGAAACTTCAGGAGGCCCGTCTGTTTGACAACTATAGCCACGTAAGAAAGAACATCCTAGTTTCAGAACTAAACATCCCAAACTTCTGAAAAACGTTACTACAAATATAGATTTTCAAATCATACCTTGTCAGATCACGGATGGAGAAATTAGTTTGTGGGATTTAAGAAGCTTCTCTTTGTCAGCCAGCGCCGCAACACTGACTCCACCATCGACTCGGGGTGCGTTCCTACAGCATACATTCGTATCTTTTAGAAAAACACTGTAAAACTGCTTTTTGATTTACAAAAATAACTTGAACGTATTTATACAATTGTTGGTTTATTTCTTAATACAAAAAGGTTTGCACTCTTATTGAAGTCCAACGCTCGGAGCTTTTCCATTCCTTAAATTAAACGAACCCTTAAAAAAAAGCAAGCTAGGAGTACATTGGAAAGAGAACATAAACTCCTACAGACAGGAGCTGTCATTTTCGCGGACAATTTCCTCGTTTGTGCCTTGAAGCTGCAAAAACACCATTTACCTGACGCATACACAAGCTCACACACACTGAATTTCTTTTTTGCGAACTAGCAAAGTGGGTAAATGAGTATATGCCTTACGCAAGACAAAAATAAAATTAATTTGGATAAGTTAATTGCTTTTGTTTCGTGATTACATTATACTCAAATCTTCTTGACTGAACAAACAAATAAATTTTTTTAATTCTGAATCCAAAATCAGCAGCAAACTGTCTGTCCCTTATTTATTTACACGTTTAGCCACGAGTGTCTAAAGGTCACGGTCTAAAGGTCACTGATTCATAAATAGGGGTAATGGTGGAAAAACAAAGCCTAAGTGTGCCATCTATTGGTTACAAGAGTGAATAACATATTTTGCTTTCATTTAGGAAGGGAATAAAAAAACCTTAATGTTATTTTCCTTATTTCGCAGCAGGAAATCTAGTGCTTTAAAATGTGAAATGTTTAAATAAAACTCGTCTAAACCAATAATTTAAAGCTTTAAAGACATGGGCGATACCACATGAAGAGGTGCGTTGAAACAGTTAGGATACTAATCTAGCATCTTTTCTTTAATTGTGCAAATCAGTAATGCAAATTTGGAAAGGTTAAAGAAGCGATGTGGCCTTGAGCTGACACGGTTATACAAATATTTGCATACGACTGATTACATTTGTATTGAGTGTTTCAGAAGGTTAGTTGCGGACTACAACACACCCTATGTCTACCACCAGCGCAGTACGTGAACATTCACCCACATCAAATGAACATCAGCAGCAACTCCTCTTACAGTACTATAGAGCCCATTTGACATGAGCCACGAGAGGGTAAAGAGATCGTTCACCCCGAAATGAAGACGCCGTCAATGTTTACTCACTCTTGTGTCATTCTTAACCTGTATGGATTTGTATTCTGGTGTCAAACACAAAATAAGAGGTTTAGCAGAACGTCCATGCTGCTCTCTTCTATATAATAAAAATAAACGGGAGTCAAAATGCTGTAACTAAACATTTAGTTAAAATCAGTGGGTAAAATCTGTAGCATAATGACATGTAACATGACGGATTTGGCTTAAATACACGTTGTTCTTCAAGATAGCTCTTAAAATCTTATTTGCATGCCCAAATTGGTTTATTTTTCTCAATTACAAGACATACAAGAACCAAATGTAATTTGTCAAGACGTCAAATTTACTGTGGTGTTTTGTTTTCATGCACTGCTGTAATACTGAAGATCACATTAAGCTAATCGCATGGTGACTTTAAAATGTACCATATATATATATATTATGGTCCACATTTACTTTTATTATATAGAAACCGATGACCTATTTTCCCATTTCCTTTGGAGTTTGGAATGCAGGAGTGAGTAAATCTGACAGCTTTTTCCATTTCTGTCTGACTTGAACATCTAGCTGGTTTTATTGTCGGTTAACAGTAAAAGGATTTTGAAAGAACAAGTTTGTCATAAAATCTCGATGCGCAGTGCATCGTATAATAATTCAGATATTGAGAGATCTGCTAGCATCCCTCTACGTCCGTAAATGTCAACAACACCACTATAATCAGCACTATCAATCAAAAAACCAAACAAAATGGAAATTCAGTTCAACAGTCCCCTGGGGAGGACTGAACTAAGACTGAAAAGGCAACTAGGAAACAAGTGAGCTTGCGCACAACACAGTGGCATCTACAGCCGAACCCTGACCTCCGCAGTCCATTTGAGTGGAACTGCAAGCTCTGCCTCTAAAACGGAGCAAAGTGGCAGAATAGAAGCACAGCAACATAACAGTCCATTTCATCTCAAAATCCACACGAGCAACCTCTGAACAATAGAAAAAGTGCTTGATTAGGTGCAGAGACTGTTCTGGGGGAGAAAATGCATCTATGGATATTAATATGTCCAGTGAACTTGATGGATGCTGACGCATTAAACCCAATATCATAAAGGAACACCATTGAAACTGGTGCAGCAGTAACATTTGAAAGAGTCAGCAACGGTTTTCAGCAATATCCCCCTTTGACCTGCGAGTACCTACTACTAATTTATTAACCAACATAACACTTCAGCATGATGTACCATATCCAAAATAAAATTAACATCCGATTTGTTCTTCCTAAAACGGGGACATGCACTTGGCTGAATTTAAAGGTTTTGCACTTTTAGATGTTCTAGAAACACTTAATAGAACATAAACAATTGTGACTTTTAATATGGACATGTGAAGACCTGAAGCAAAACCTTTGCCTGTTCAAGGTTTAGCTTCGTAAATTGAACACGCAATAAAAAGCACCATATTAGCTCATTTAAGCCAACCAGGTATGGCTTCAAAAGGGTGCAAGTTAAAGTACTGTAGCGTTGGGCTAATGTGGATAACACTCACTTGAAGTTAAAAGTGTGTTGTTGACAGTGTGTTGTAGTCTTACATCGATTGCAGCTAAAATCGTACATGAAATGTCAATTATTATGTTTACAAATGCAGCTGATATAAATACGCATTTTCTGGTTGTGCTTAATGTGTATTTTAGGGTATGCGGTGTGTTTGTGTGTCGCAATGTAGCACGTTGTGCTCCAATGTTTATTGCCTGTACTCTACATTCTCACCACAAGGAGGAGACAAAGAGACAGGTAAGAGGATGACCACGTCAAGCTAATGTGGGAGGAGCTTAAAGCTCCTGCCTAGGAGCCACAGCAAATGTAATACAACAGCAGTCCCATATCCACAATGGCCATTATTTGTGGACACTGAGTCTTAATAACCTGGTTCAGAAAGGCCGATCTAATGTTTTAAAGCAAGATCCACACAAACAGGATATGATGTGGTTCACACGGCGGGCTCCAATGAGTCCATTATGAGAGGAACAGGCCAACGATTGTCCATTCAAAACCTGTGGATGGCTGGCTCTGTTTCCCGTCTCTTCAGTTCCTCTCTGTAGCAATACGAGCAGTAGTTGCCCGTCTCCGGGTGGCCGTAGTAATTGCACGTAGGCGTTCGGCATTTGCTGGACTGCAGGTTGGCCAGGCCACCCGCACTGCCTAAGGAGTAATGCCTCACGGGCATCGGCCCGTTTCGACTGTCCAAAGTACAGCGCAAGTCCCGCAAGCCGTTTGTGTAGGCTCCGCTGGGTTCGCTTGGATAATCAGTTGGGTCATGCTCTTGCGGAAAAGACGTCAGGCAGGGGGTGATGATACGGGATGGGCTTCCCAAGCTGGCAGAGGGCGGGTGGTACTGGGCATGAGGCGGGCCCTGTGCTAGAGGGCAATGTCTGGGGAGAGTAGCATAAGATGGCAGACCTGGGTAAGACGACGGTGATCCTCCTGCCAGCTGCCGTCGAGTATCCATATAACCATGATGCATATGGAGATGCTGTGTCATAGGGGTAGGAGAATGGTCAATAAAGGTGTGTCTCGGTATTGGGACCACACCAGAGTACATCACAGGACTGAAAGAGGACGATTTCAATGCATTAAAATTCGGAGGCGAGCTATCGGTAACTTCCTCTTTGCTTTCAAAACCTCTGTAGCTTAGCTCAGGTGCATCCTTCTTCATCTGGGGTCCAGCAGTCGGGGCAAGACCTCCTGCTGCTTTCCGTTCCGCTTCCCTTCTCTGTTCCTGTTCTGCATGAAAGCGTTCCTCTGCATCAATCAAGTAGCGCTGAATCATTTCTTCCTGGAACGGCTGCCGGTTGCTGGTGGTAAGGAGCGCAGAGAAGATATACTTCCTTTCACCTTGCATAGCAGATCGAAGGATGCTAAGACTCACTTTCACATCAGAGCTGTATTTGAAAGGGTCACTTTCCGAAGAGTAGCCTCCGTTTTGACGCTCACTGGTTGAGGAGGGTGAGCCTTTCCCAGAGTCCTCAGAGCCAGTTTGAATAGAAGGAGAGCTGTCCTTACTGCCCTTACGGCCTCTCAGAGAGCCTTTCTTCTTCTCCTGACCCTCTTGTTTGCCTCCAATTCCACTTGCATTCTTCCCTGGCATAAGGCCTCCCACATTCTTCTTCAGCTTACTACCCAGGCTCTTGCCAAAGCTTCCCAGTTTGTTGGCAACAGAGTCTGCACGCTTCTTGTCCTTGTCCTTATCCTTATCTTTCTTCCCCTTTTCCTTTCCAATTGTGCCGGTGGTGCCTCCTGAACTGTTGCTGGATGAGCTTGAGGAGCTGGAAGAGCCACCACTGGTTTTGCCTGTCGTCCCACTGGTTCCAGTAGTACTGCTGTCACCGTTGCCGTTGGAACTGCTACTGACTGACTCCTTATCGGACTCTCCGGAGTCTGGTGGGGTGCGGGCATCCTCTCCTGCAGATGCTGTTGGAGACTCTGGCTGTGCCAGTGGGGCCTGCTGTGAATTTAAACAACAAAAAAGACCTGTCAGACAAGTTCTAGATCAGGGGTGTCAAAACTCGGTCCTGGAGGGTCGGTGTCCTGTATAGTTTAGCTCCAACTTCCTTCAACACACCTGCCTGGAAGTTTCTAATATACCTAGAAAGACCTTGATAAGCTGGTTCAGGTGTTTGATTGGGGTTGGAACTAAAATATGCAGGGTTTGGGCACCCATGTTCTAGATGATACTGCTATAATACAAAATAAAAAAGCACTTAAGATTAAGATAAATTTTTTAAGGAGCCAAGTTCATTGGCTTTTTTTTAATCATTTTTTTAAAGGATTCGACGCATATAATTGCTCAAATTTATCATTTTCTTTTTTAAAATAATATTATTTGCATTTCATTTCATTACTATTTAAAACAAATAATTTAAAAGTGAGTTATTCTAGTTCAGGAGCATAATATTAGTTGGGCTAAAAATAAATTAATCAAATATTATGACTATCACACAAACAATAAACAGTACACACAAAAATATGCACAGTTTTAGCCTCTATAGTAAATTTTTACCTAAAAAAAAAAACATTAGAGAAAAATAACAGTTTGGTACATATGTACAATTTCTATTTTATTAAAATGATTTTTTTCAAATTCCAGAATATATTCAGTGTTTCCTGATCATTTTCCATTTCAGTTTCATAGTATAATAAAAAAATATATTTTAACGTACACAACAATATCTGAGAGTAGTCATGTATATTTATAGTATTCAGATGGCACGCAGTGTACTTTTTAAACTGTCAGAGTAAATTGTTAACAAAAGATTTCATGTTGACATTTTACATTTTACAATAAAGCAGTTCAATTATTGTTAGCATGTCAAACAAAGCAAGAAGCTCACCTGTACCTCACAGGGCAGAGGAAGCCAGGTGACAGTCATATAGCAATGCAGCAGATGGAGCTTGGCCTCCAGAGATAAGGTTACACTGAAACCAAACAACAGGCAGATCAGAGCAATTCAATTTACTGCAAATGCAGAATCTAAAATGACTTACAAGAGCAAAAAATTCTTCAACATTTATGAAAAGTACATAACATTTGCAAAAGACAAGATTTGAGACGAGATATTTAGGTCAAATCTACAACAGGATAACAAATGTGAAAACTGAATGAGAGGGAACTACAACCCTCAACTGTAAGAGAGCTTTTCTATGTTCCATTCATAGCAAGCATTTAGGATAATCTGCATTAAAGAACGAAAGTTGCTAATCTTGAGTGTTGGCCAACAGGGCACAGTCCCAGCAGGCTCCTCAGGGCTAATGCCGTCATTATGCTCAGACATTACTTAACTCTGCTGTAAATAAGTCAAAGCGGAGTCATTTGGCACTGCATGGCCAAAATAATCGGAATACTTTGAAAAAAAAAAAATTTCTGAGCACATCTGGTATACACAACACAACAATTACAGGAATGTTCTTGGTTTAAAACAAGTGAAAATCTATGCATGGCATCTTTGACGTGCTGTTGAATACTGCAGGAAATAATTTCATTTCATCCCTCAGTTTAAATAAACGTCCATAAAATGGCAAAAAAGTTCTAATGCAAGGAAAAATGAAAGCGACCAATTTGTGCTTTAAAACCCTCCAGGACATTTTACTTCAGACTTAAAGGGATAGTTCACCCTAAACTGAAAACTCTGTCATTTACTCACTTGTTCCAAATCTGTTTGAGTTTCTTTCTTCTGATGAACACAACAGAAAACCTGTGACCATTGACTTCCGTAGTATTTGTTTTTCCTTCTATGGAAGTCAGGTTTTCAGTATTCTTTAAAATATCTTCCTTTGAATCAACACAAGAAAGAAAGTAACAGGTCTGGAACAACTGAAGGGTGAGAAATTGGAGTAAATTTTCATTTTGAAAACTGAACTATCCATTTAACCTTTCTTAATAGCTGTAAACTATACATTCTTGCTTATTCAAAAATGCACTTGCTAGAAAATTGTCATCTGATAGTATCTCACTAATGCTTTTCCATTTTATGCATGAGCAGAGGCTTCCAATTAATCAGTTAATTAAACAAGGAGAGAAGAAAGGTGCAACTGTCATTGGAGCACAGAAAGCAACAAGCACAACAACAACAACAACAAAACAAAAAAAAGCTGTGAAATGTTGATGTTTGTGTAAATAAAACAAAACATTACAGATCTCTTAAATCATATTGTTAGGTATACTTCAGAATGGAAACTCACGCTACAAAGCATTTTGGGTCATACTTTATAATAAGGTTTCATAGTATTTGCTAACATGAACTAATAATGAACAATACTTGTACAGCATTTATTAATCATAGTTCAACGTTTAATAAAGCATTATTAACATCCAAAGTCATGTTTTTTAACATTAGTAAATGCACCGTGAGTTAACATGAACTAACAATCAACAACTGTACTTCCATTAATTAACATTAACTAACATGAACAAATACTGTAATAAATGCATTGTTTATTGTTTGTTCATGTTAGCAAATGCATTAACTAACACTAACTAATACAAACTTATTGTAAAGTGTTTCCACATTTTGATACTACCTGACAAAAGTCTTGTCATTGATCCAAGTTGTAAGAGCAATAATAACTAGACTTCTAGTGGCAAAAGGTAGATTTTTCCGATGAATCACCTCTTGAACTGCATCCCAATCATCACAAATACTGCAGAAGACCTATTGGAACCCGTATGGACCCAAGATTCTCACAGAAATCAGTCAAGTTTGGTGAAAAATCATGGTTTGGGGTTACATTCAGTATGGGGGCGTGTGAGAGATCTGCAGAGTGGATGGCAACATCGACAGCCTGATATATCAAGACATTTGTGCTACCCATTACATTACAAACCACAGAAGAGGGCAAATTCTTCAGCAGAATAGCGCTCCTTTTCATACTTCAGCCTCCACATCAAAGTTCCTGAAAGCAAAAAAGGTCAAGGTGCTCCAGCATTGGCCAGCCCAATCACCAGACATGAACATTATTGAGCATGTCTGGGGTTAGATGAAGGAGGAGGCATTGAAGATGAATCCAAAGAATCTTAATGAACTCTGAGAGTCCTGCAAGAACGCTTTATTTGCCATTTCAGATGACTTTATTAATAAGTTATTTGAGTCATTGCAGAGATGTATGGATGCAGTCCTCCAAGCTCATGGGAGTCATACACAATATGAATTATTTGTACACTGCTCCATGACTTTATACTCTATACTGTATTATTTCTGTTAATTAACAAGACTTTTGTCTTAGCAAAGTCACAGACCTTACTGTCCGATTTAAATAATTAATAATCAAGACATGATCATATTTTATTTTGGTAAAATAGGTGTAATCTAGAGGCCTTTGCATTTCATATAAACCACTTCTAATACCAAATGATCAACTAGAAGTCAAGTTATTATTTGTTTGTTCTTAAAACGTGGATAGGCGACAAGACTAGTGTAGTGTCAGGTATTGTACAACAAAACAAATGAAATGTTTACCTTGCTAGCATCACATTGTCATTGTCATCTTTGCCCCATTCCCAGTCTGCCCCAGGATCCACAGCAAAGTGCAAAGGCAGCATCTTATGATCTGAATCTGTCAGAGGGATCACCACTGCAGAGGTTTTTAGCAAACAAAAGGTTACAAACGGTCAGTGCTATTTTGAAATATGCTACTTTCCAGTTTATTTGGCTTATATACAAACACGCAATGCAGTATTCAGTTAAATTGCAAATTTACAGTCATAAATGCATCATCACAAATGCTTTCTGGCATTCATAAATTGCATTTTTTTTATTTTGTCTTGCTTAACAAAACTGGTTTATCAGGCAAAAACAGCATGCTGCACCATAAAAAGCAAGCAGATTTGTTACCTATAAAGCACCCCTCACCTTGTTCTTTGGAACTGTCCTTCTGCTCCATTGAGACCAGGGCAGAGAAATGGGCCTGGTCATATGCCAAAACCAAAGGGGAGCGGTGACACTTGTTGGCTGGTACTTCCAAAGGCAGATAAATCCCTCCAAAAGGAATTGGTGCAAAAGCTAAACAACAGACAAAAAGAAAAAAACACTAAGACATGCTTTGTTTATGCAGCATGAAAGACAAAATATTCATTCCTTAATTTTCCTCTGGCTTAATCTCTTATTTATCAGAGGTAATGATAAATTACCTCTGATAAATGAATGAACCGCCAACTATTCCAGCATATGTTTTACATAGCAGATGCCCTTCCAGCCGCAGCCCAGTACAAGGAAACACCCATACACCATCACACTCATACACTACGGCCAGTTTAGTTCATCCAATTCCCTTATAGCTCATGTCTTTGGACTGTGGGGGAAACTGGAGCAACACGGAGAGAACATGCAAACTCCACACAGAAATGCCAACTGGCCCAGCCGGGACTCGAACCAGCAGACAGTGCTAACCACTGAGCCACTGTGCCGAAAGACAATATATGTAAAATGTAATATTCCATGTGAACAGTCAACTTGTATGTTCAGTTTTGTTTTTAAGGACATTTTATATTATTTTATATATAATATTGTAATATTATAATAACATTCCTCCACATATGCGTTATATTTTATGGTGTAAAGTAATGATACAGAGTTTAACATGTTAAATGTACAACTTTTTGGTAACACTTTATATTGAGTCACAATTCACGCTGTTAACAAATCATTAATGAAGACTATAACCTCAAACTACTAATTAGTAGGCCCACACGCGCATAAATAGGCAGATTTCCAGATTTTTAACCCATCATTGAGTCTATTTATTTACTTGTGTAAATGTGTGTTCATTTATATTTATTACATTTTTTAAGTAATATTTAGTCTTTTAGTAGATGTATATTATATGAGAGACTTGCTTTGTTTACTAAATAAGTGGATCTAATTAATTTGGATTTTAAACATTAAATAAAAAGTTAAAAAAGGTATTATTTTTTTTATTTCATATATTACGTTTTTGGGCGATGCAGTGGCGCACTGGGTAGCACAATCGCCTCACAGCAAGAAGGTCGCTGGTTCGAGCCTCGGCTGGGTCAGTTGGCATTTCTGTGTGGAGTTTGCATGTTCTCCCCATGTTCGCATGGGTTTCCTCCGGGTGCTCTGGTTTCCCCCACAGTCCAAAGGTGTGTGTGTGTGTGTGTGTGTGTGTGTGTGTGTGTGTGTCTGTGTGTGAATGAGTGAGTGTGTATGGATGTTTCCCAGAGATGGGTTGCGGCTGGAAGGGCATCCTCTGCATAAAACATATGCTGGATAAGTTGGCGGTTCATTCCGCTGTGGCGACCCCAGATTAATAAAGGGACTAAGCCGAAAAGAAAATGAATGAATGAATATTATGTTTTTAGTTACGATGCTCCTAAAATCATTCAGATCAATCAGATTTATTTTTTTCAATATTCTGTGCAGAAATAGCAAAAAAATATCAGCAGATTCTGTCTGGCCCTAGCAATAAGCCGTTTATTAATAGTTAGTAAGGTAGAAGTTGAGTTTAGATTTTGGGTAGGCTTAGGGATGTAAAATTAGATTATACTCTATAAGTACTAATAAACAGTTAATATCTTAATAATAGGGAGGTATTAAACCAGTAGTTAATAGCATGAATTGTGACTTAAACTAAAGTGTAACCGAATTTCTAATACCAACATATAAGAAATTTAAGACCAAACACACATACATGTTATTAAATAGGGCTCAACGATAATGTTTTTTTTTTCTACTGAACTGGTCTGGACAGTAGTACAGATTTTTGCATGCCCTGCCAAAAATCTCTCTGGCCTCCACCAATAAAAAATGTAGATGGTTATTTCTTAGCCACATAATTCAGTTCAATTGGGACACTTTTGCCATTGAGATGACCAAGGAAGAGTGTTCAAATTAACATTAATTTTGACCCTATTTTACATAGTGTTAGAGCAGGGGTCACCAATCTCGGTCCTGGAGGGCTGGTGTCCCTGCAGCGTTTAGCTCCAACTTGCCTCAACACACCTGTCTGGGTGTTTCAAGTATACCCAGTAAGACCTTGATTAGCTTGTTAAGGTGTGTTTGATTGGGGTTGGAGCTGAAATCTGCAGGACATCGGCCCTCCAGGAACAAGTTTGGTGACCCCTGTGCTAGAGCAAGCCAAATACAGTTGTATATGTACTCTTTTTATTCAACAAAGCTTTACCACAGATTCATATTAGCATTTGCTCAAATTAGAAATAAAATGTAACAGAAATGTGCTTGTTACTTGCGCTATTTGTTATTTAATTGGAATTTAGGACCTATCAATTCTGCACTGAAGGCTTTTTAAGACTTTAAGGCCTTTTATAAAGAAAATGGCCTTCCTGTTTATAAAGGTAAGGAAATATTTTTTTGATTGTTAAAAGAATCCTAAAGTCATGTCGGAAGTAGCTCAAAATATAAATATTCTGCCATTATTTACCTTCTCCTCCAGAGTCCCGCAGCATGGTGTCAGCAACCACCACTATGGGCCTGCGGAGCACGTGAGCAAGAACAAACACATGAAACTCCTCCAGGCTCTCATACACCGGCTCCTCCTGCGATTCGGCACTGCGGTACGCAAAACACACTCACAGCATGAGCAGGACACTCCAGAAAACCTCCGTTTACAACTTCACATTTAGAGGAAAAGAAAAAAAGAAGAAAAAAAAGAAACACACACCCGTTGCTGCCATTGGTGCTGTAGTGTATCCTGGGTTCACTGGATGCCAGTTTTAACAACTCGTTCCACTCTTTCTGCCACTCTTCCTCTGTGTAAACCAGTCCCGACTGCACCCAAAAACAATGAATTAGGCTTAAATAGAGATATAGTTTACGCATATTTTAATAATTGCAAGTTTGGAGTCATTAAAATGTTATGGGCTTCCAGGCTGCATTTATTTAATACATACAATAAACACATTATAATAATACAATAGTATTTGAACCACAAATGTTTTCAGTTTTAATACCTTTTAAAATGTAATATTTTAATCATTGCAATATGCTAATCTGATGCTCAAGAAACAGTTCTTTGTATATATTATACAATGCTGACATCATTTGTTTTACCTAATAAAATGTTATGTGCTTCCAGGCTGCATTTATTTAGTACACACAATAAATACATTATAATAATAATAGAACAGTATTTGAACCACAAATATTTTCAGTTTTAATACCTTTTCAAATGTAATATTTTAATCATTGCAATATGCTAATATGAAGCTCAAGAAACCATTCATTTTATATATGACACAACGCTGACATCATTTGTTTTACTTAGTACTTTCATGCAGTCTTTTTGTGGCTTCAGAATTCTTCAATGATTGAAAATTTATTTAAAACAGAAACCTGTTGTAGCAGTATTAAACATTTTTTGTCCCCTTTCATTTACTTAATGTGTTCTTGTTAAAATATCCTGTAGAATTGTATATTTTAAGAAAGCACAATATAAGCACCAAATTCTATTATGGTTATCTACTGCCATGGGTTTTGTACAAAATAATGAAGCAACAGATAAACTGAGCCAACCTCTTTGTTCTGCATGGTTTGCTGCCATCTCCACCTTCGCTTTAAAGCCTCCCTTTCCTGCCCATGATCCATCAGTGCATAGAGAGACTTCCGCAGCATCAGGTCTCGATCATGGAAGCCCCACATTCCTGCATTATAGCGTTCAAACGTTTGAAATATAATTACTGAATGAATATTTTAAGATTACATCTGACATTGACATCTGGTAGTGGTTTCTAGGTGAGTATGCAGTCCCTTTTGCTGTTGTTTAGAAAATAAAAGCTAGCATATACACTTAAAAATGTTATGTATAGAACTCTACTGACAGAGAATCTGTTTTTAACAACATATTAGTCAGGGTTCCCACTATTTCATAAACACCAGATTCAAGGACTTTTCAAAGCACCATTAATTTCATATCAAGTTGTAATTCACACTGCCAGCACATGTAGAGCCACAAAAGTTAAATTAAAATGCCAGAGGTTCAAAGATGTCATGTTCAAAGGACTTTAATCAAATCTGTTGAGTTCAATACTAGTAATAATTAAATGCAGTTTCTAAAATATGGATCAAATGTGCATTATTCGTCACTGTTGTTGTACAAGATTTAAATTTAAGATGTTTATATGAAGAATTTCATATTTTTTTTATATAACACCATAATCAAAATAAATTTCTAATTTAATTCAAACACTTTCAAGAATTTATGTTTGTTTTTAGGTATATTCCAGGCCTTGAATCTATATGTCTGAAATTCAAGTAATTTCAAGAAGTGTGGGAACCCCAATTAGTTCACAGGAATAATAAATCACCTTTAGCCTGTAAGCTTTGCTATAAAATGGAACACCAACAAAATCTTAGGAAGCAGGAATGGAAGCATATAAAACACATAAAACTAATCTGTTCTGTGCTGATTACTTGCAGATCAGAAGCTTTTGTTCACTTACCCAGAGAGGCTGCGTGTAACAGGCAATTTCCATCACCACTTGTGGCTAGAGGTAATAAACTTTGACAGCCAGTCCCCAAACGAGTCCACCAGTTCAACCGACCTATTAGGAGACAAAAAAAAAAAAAAAAAAAACTTAGAACACATGTCTAGAGATACCGCAATACTATACTATAACAAAACGTATTATTTTTTAAAACATGCATACGCTTAACAAATCAACAACAACAAAAAAACATTTAAAAAAGTATCAGCTAATTTTTATTAACAAAACAGAATTCCCCTCTTCCAAATATCTTGTTAGGATTGGAGCAAAATGAACAAATACATCTCTTTCCAATAATTTTTAAAAACTAATTCCTCAGTCAATTACTCTTCTATCATCCATACACTCAATGCTGTCAAGAATTTTGCCCGATTACCTCACCTAATAAGGGCAAATGTCATACACTCACTAAATGTCATGACAACAGTGTCACGCAGGAAAACTTTATATATTCAATTCAATTCAAGTGTATTTGTATAGTGCTTTTCACAATAATTATTGTTCCAAAGCAGCTTTACAAAAAGGTGCACAATATTACTATATTAAAGGCAAAATTTAAAACATTTAGGAGTTGGACAGCATATGAACAGTTAACCTGCAGTTAAACAGTTTATAGTATTTCTTCAAAATGGTCATGTCGGTGTGTATAATACATGTTCAGTGAAGTGTATAAAAGACATAAAAACCTAATCAATTTATTTAAAAGTTGAATGTGCATTGATCAAAGAATGAAATCCACACTTTTAACCCCTCTACACACAGTTAGCGTTCATGAAATATGAAATAGAGATGAGTCTGGATTAGAGTCTGGATTAAGAGCTGACCTAAAGTGTATAAAATATACCTTATGAAAAGTTTCCACCTCAGTGAGTTTTAGCACCTTCATTTCTGAAAGTGTGTCACATGGCGATTGTAGAACATCCTGAGACATTCATACTATATTAAAAAGGTTTATTTTTTTAGCATTTATATCTCTGTTCAACAACTAAAGCCTAGTTCAAACTACATGACTTTAAACATCGGCAGATTGCTTTGCCGTTCACAGTACATGACTTGATTTTGTGTCTTTAAAGCGTTGTGATGTTCACACTACACGACACTACGTGTGATCCACAAGAAGGGGGGGGGGTCTGATTTGGTAGCTTGACTGAACAACAGCTCAGTCAAGCTACCAAACCACAGCCAATGAAATGTTGAGGGCGGAGCTGTCAGAAAAGCTGAACACTTGTGTGCTGATGACATCACTGACAGCATTTCAAACTTCACTGAAAGCTTTCAAGGGAGCTTTTAAAAACATTGTCAATCAGCTGATGCGTCAGCGGATCAATCGCTCATCTGCAAGGTTCAAGTGGCTAGATGTGGCTTTAACACTAGAACTACAGAGGCAGTCGGAGTGTTTAATTTTTGTAATTTAATAACTCTTTGAAATAAAACTTGCATATCTATAATACCCAGACTTTTCCTAAAAACCTGTACATTTCTTTCTAACAGTGTTATTTAGTTTTTTAATTACAAACTTCTACCTTTAATTCAAAGTCAAAATGACTGCATGCATGTCTGCTACTTTTCGACGTGACTTTAAATATGCATGCCTTTTTTTGCAACTTCCTGCTAACATAAACATAGCTTTCTGATAGCAAAAACATAAATTTACTTCGGATATGTCTTTCAAAACACCATATTCTGTGCTGCGAAATAGCTCCCGTTTATGAAAGTGAAAATGAAAGCAAGGCCCAGACCTTTGCGAGTGTTCTAGTAGCTTAACTAGTTATAGGCTAAATTACCAAAAAGATAATATTTTTAGTGTAAGCCCAGAGTGAAGCGAGTGCATCGATGCCCATTTTGGCCAATCACAGACATTTCTGTTGAGCTCCTGAACACAACGGCCATTCAGCTCATGCTGATTTGCTCTCTCATTGGCTGCTCATTGGTTTCTGGAATATTTAGCATGCTAAATGTTGGATTTTCATCTGCGAGGTGTCGGCGACGTGTCAGCGAGCCTCTTTGATGCATTGTTCAGTAGTTCACACAAAGACTGCAGAGCACCGAGCACCCCCAGATTTTTTCCTGATCACAGCTCGATCTGTTGGCGAGCTTGTTAACCTGTAGTGTGAACTAGGCCTGGGGCAGCACTGGAAGGAATATAGTGAACAAAGTCAAACTTTTTATTGATAATTAATTTAACAGCCAAAACTAAAAACAAATAAATAAAAATAGTATATTTTAAATGTCTCATTTAAAAAAAAAAAAAAGACTTTTACTCATTATGTGTGTGTGCTGTATATGTTTCGGTTTATTAGAGTATGACAAACTCCTGCGTACGTCACATGAAGTATTTGGCACGTCGGTCCATGTAGGGCGTTTCAAATCAGTCACTTATAAGGTAATATTTTAGTCAGTATGTTAATGTAGACAGCAGAGAAAGCCAGAAATGCTATGTAGGAAAAACCCAGCTATAAATCTCACAAAATCAAAATATTTGGTTTATCTGTCAGAGCGGAGACTGTTGAAATGCAATGACTAACCAGCCTGCTCCAGCGCCACCATCATAGACTGCTCAATGAGATCTCTCTCGATGAAGCCGCGGAAGTCGTCTCTGTAGACGGTGAGGTCCGGCAACTGGAAGGTGCAGAGCGGAGTGTCCAAGAGCTGCTCGTTGGTTCCTCCTGTACTGGACACATGGGATCGGGCCAGAGAGACGATGGTGGAGCTGGCGTGAGAGATTCCCCTCGACAGTCTCTTCTCTGTGGCTGCTGCCATGATACATGTTCAGATTACTGAGTAGAACTAGACACTGGTGACCTATTATCTAGTCAACTTCTCTTATCATTCCTCCACTCCTTTCAATTCGAAAAAAACAGTGTTAGTCAGGTGAGAGTGGGCAAGGCTTTTAAGGTGACATCATATCCAAAAGTGTCATGATGTGGGTAAATCATTAACAGAAATGATGAAAAACAACGCTTGACGATTGAGGTCAAGCAGAGAGGTGTTTTAGTGGTGTTCATACCTTGCACTATGGCTGCACGATATTGGAAAAATCAGACATAGTAAATCTTTTGTTTTTATATTGCGTTATAAATACAATTTCACCAGATGACTTGAATAGCTCTATTTGGAAAGAATTCATGAAGGCTGCATTTACACTGCAGATCTTGATGGTCAATTAAGATTTTGTGATTATATCTGACTTTTTTGACGACCTGCTTCCATTATCTTTTAAAAGTGACTCGTATCCGATTGTCCGGATGATCCGAGAAAAAAAAAAAAAAAAAAAAAAAAAAAAAAAAAAAAAAAAAAA
>CAIGQW010055978.1:9262088-9287265 GCA_903798125.1 Danio choprae | reverse complement strand
AAAAAAAAAAAAAAAAAAAAAAAAAAAAAAAAAAAAAAAAAAAGAGCGGGCACTGACTGACAGCTGATAATAAAAGGGCACCCTTTTCTCCATTCCTGTATTTAATCTGTTCACAGGGTTACATTTTTTGTTTTACTATAGTTTATGACAGAAAAGTTCTGATTTGGCCATCTTCTTTTAATCTAGGCTTTTTAAACCAGTAGGCATCTACGTCCATGGCGTGATTTATGCATGTGATGTTTTATATTAGTTTAACTCTCTCTCTGTCTCTCTCTCTCTCTAACATGCTTAAATACTTGTGCTACATGACAATATAATAGCTTTTTTAGTCCTCATGTATGAGATTTAAGGTTTGGGACTCTGCTGAAGTCTGTTCCAAAATGAAAGCATCAGAGTTGACGTCATTCGCTACGGTTTTTAATGATGCGCGACTCGCATTGACAGGTGAAAATTCGATCTACCTGCTTACACTGCAGACACGAGGGCACAGATCCGATTCATATCGGATAAATATCCACATATGATATGAACAAGGCCTAAATCTGATTTAAGTAAATTGGAATCCATGTGATTTCTTCCTGCTTACACGTACATGGGCCATATCAGATCTGTGCCACATGGGAGGATGAAAAAAATAAATAAATAAATCGGAATTGAGTCACTTGAACTATGCAGTGTAAACGCAGCCTAATATGATTATCTAGTATGCATAAAACATAATAAATTACAAGCATATGTAAATTTAACAGAGCAAAGATAAAAGTGAAATTAGAGTGCTTTATGGTTTTCTGGGGATTCTGACAGTGTTCAGGCACAGAAACAAACAAACATATAAATTATTCACACAATTAAATTTTAAATAAAGTTACAAACGGGACTATTTGTGTCTAAATGCTTTAAACTCCTGAAATTCTAAAAAAAAAAAAATAAACTTTCACTCTATTATGGTTAAAATCTACAGTGACACAAACCTCATGTATTCTGGATTGTGTGTCTGATCAACTAGCCCAATATTTTACATCCTGTGAAGTGACTATTATGGATGTGCACGTTGCGATAAAATAATGTAATAATATATTTTGCAGCCTTACCTTGCACAACCTCATCTTGTCGATGTAAGAGGGGCCGCCCCGTCCGTGCCATCTCCTTCTCAATGGAGGGGTACTCGCTCTCCTCAACAAAGCTGCATGAGAGGCTCCCAGCATGCACTTGTCTCAGCTGCTCAAAGTCACTCAGTGCAGCTGAGAGGTCCCAATTCTTTCCTGAAAAAAGGAGAGCCATATTCAGGGTTCTTACGGATCAAATCTAAGCACTTAAAAAAAAAAAAAAAAAAAGGCTTAAAGTCAGTTATTTCTATATTTTTCTGTAGCATGTCTGTTTAAAATATCTATTTACATTCCCAAACATTATTTTTGTCATTAAATGCACAAGTATTTTGACAACAGCCAGTGCTCCACACAAAGATCTGATTCGATCATCATCCAGTGTGTCTGGAATGACATGAAGAAACAGAGACAAACTAAATCCAGAAGAACGTTGGCAACATCTCGAAGATGCTTAAAAAAAAAAAAAAACCTACCTACAAAGCTACAGTACTGTTCAAAGCTTTAGGCACTTGTGTAAAAATGCTGTAAAATGAGGATGCTTTCAAAAAAGAATTCATAAATACATTTTACTTACCAATAAACCTATATTAACTAAATCAAATCAACATTTAGTATGACCACACTTCGCATTTAAAACACTTGGTACACTTGCTCATAGTTTTCAGGTAGCTTTGCAGGGAGGTTTTCTAAGACTTTTGCACAGTACTGTACATACTTAATCGCATTATATTAGATGCTATTTGTTATCGTATGTCATTCACTCACATCTTACTGGTGTCATCTTTCATCTTAAATGTATATTTATTTTAATTGCATGCATTGTTCAGTCATGAAGCAGTAATGCCCATGCATTTTGTCTTTTCGGACTGCTTGAATTTTAATCTAGTGTTTAAAATACAATTTCATGGACTTCCAGAGTCCATACAAACCCTCCATATTCATAAAGCGTACAAGCAAAGTGAGGCCTTTTCCACACCTGGTATTAAGAGGCATTTTTGTCAATACCTTCAAAAGCGGACAACGGTAAAAACGGGTCTAAAACATTTTGAGCTTGTCTACTTTTGAGCACTTCCAGAGATAGTGAAAGTACATTTCACTCCTATTGATAGAATTTTTAAAACATTACAAGTTCTTGAAGCACGCTATACAGACTTTGCCTTCTGAAATCATGTTTAATTTTAAAAGTAAAACAAAAACAGACCTAATTTTTATTATTAGTCTTGTTTCAAACACAAACCTACAACACTCAGTGCACTTTTGCAAGGATACTTGCTGCAATACATTTTTGGCCATTGTCTCCTTTTTTGGGGCAAGTTTGTAATTCATTTAGACAAACAGACAGACAGACGGACGGACGGACGGATGGACACCTATCCTCAAAAAAAAATCTGAAAAGGTGCTTTGAGTCAATGAGATGTAGTTAATTGCATGTTCCTATTTTTTGTCTGAAATATTGCCTTGCAAAAGCAAACAGAACCAAAGAATTGCAACATTGTAACAATCTTAATCAGTTCCAGAACAATGCAAATGACCTAAAGGGGTCAAAATATCCTAAGAGTTCATAGTTCCACTGCACCTCTGCTTAGGAGTTTAAATATTAACCTGTGCTGCTGCGGTGGTCAATGGCACATTCTGCTACAGGTGCTTGTGTCATTACTGCTCTGTATCAACTTTCAAGCAAGCATACTGCAGAACTATATATATTTTAAAGCATTCTCTTATCTTCAGTGTTGCTAGGAAACATGTACTGAATTTGTTAAGGCTTTACCTTACAGCACAAATTCATATGGAAGCTTAAGCCACTGTTTTTGCTTTGCTTTTTAGCGCTCCTTGCAGTCAATTATTTTAAAAATGCCATACTGAACTCTACATGACTTAAACAGAGATCAGCAAAGTCATAACTATCCTTTGTAATATTTTAGGGTCTTTTGTACATTGTGAATATACTTTTGTAGTGATGTTAAAACATTTTTAAAATAAATCTCTTGAAAATTTTATTAGTTATATTACTACATTATTATGTAATATATATAAACCTTTTGAGGTAGTTTTTTTGTGTTAGTTACATTAATGTTATAGTTCTCATACAAAAACAGAAGTGTTTCATCAACACTAGCTAATAGTGAGAATTGATGCTAAAACTAGTAGCTTATTACATGCCTATTATTAAGATATTTTCTGTTTATGAGTAGTAATAAATTACATATCCTGTATGATCTTATTGTACATCCATAATCCAACCCAATACCTAAACTAGGCCTGTCACAATTATCAATATATCGACTAATGACACAACACATGGACATGACCTCAATCATTTTTGGTGATGCAGTATATATCGGCCATACATAAACAATTCAAGCAACATTTTAGCTGATTGCACAACATCTCTATCTTTATTGAAGGTGTCAGTGTGGTTAAAAAAAAACACTATAGTATTATTCACTATAAATGAATATAGTATATTTTAATGTGTGCCTAACGACTGAAAATAGATCTGCTAGCAGATAATGCAGCCCCTGCTACTTTTTACCTTGCACCTTTTTGTTAACATTTATTATTATTTATTTGTTTGGGATATGCGTTTTCACATTCTTATTCCAATGCCTAATTTCTAAATTGTAAAAAATTACTATAATTAAATAAAAAATTATTAAGAATAAAATATTGTGTGTTCTTGAGAAGCGTTTTGCATTTTGATGCTATTATATTACTTATTATCATTCTAGCATTATATAATGAGTGGCATAAAATGACAAAAATATCTTAAATCGCAATATACTATTATAATAAATATAAATAGCAACAAATTCTGGGTTTATTGAGCTAAAAGTTATAGTTAATGGTTTATTAATAATAAGAATCGTACCTTAAAATAAAAGTACAACCAATTTTGCTCATGTCACCCTAATTCATCATTACTAAAAAGCTGATGTTTCTTCAGAGTAGAAGGAAAATATCAAAGGTACAGTGAGGGTAATGGGGAACAGGGTTGTTTTGGCTCACCCTCCAGCAGGTCTCTGGCCAGTCCGGGTTCAGCTCCAGTAGAACGGACAAAGTCGGACAGGACTGCGTCCATATCCAAAGTCATGTGATCATGAATTTACAGTGCAGAAGGGGGGCATCAGGAGAGAGAAAAAAACAGGAGAGCAATTCTCCCTCACAGCAACAGCACAGTTTGGGCCACACCTGAAGGGAAAGAGAGGAAAACAGACAGAAAAGAACCTTAGTGAGGGCATGTTCAAGCCTTGGCTCGGTGCATCATTACCAGAGATCTGTTGACTCCAGCAGTCACATGTCTTTCCTGTGACCTCTGCTGTGGAGCTCAGCTGAACACTTCAGTTTGCATTACAGAGAGTCTGCAATTCATTAGAAAGGTGGCAAGTGTGATCCAGCGTTTTAGGCACATTTTAAAGACCCAGATTATGCTATTTCACTAACTGGAAAAAAAAAGAAGTTCAAAAACTTATTTAGGGAAAAAACACACCCATATACAATCAATGACAAGGCCCAGAACGCAGTTTTTTCCAACACGGTAATAATAGATTTTATTTTTGCAACACAAACTTAGACTAAAGTTCAAACTATCTGAGTGTTTGAGTCTTTATTTACCAAGAGTGCATCACTTTAAAAACTACATTAAGCATTATAAATGTTTTCCACAATGATGAGAAATATCAGAGCACCAAACCAGCATATTAAAATAATTTATTTCACATTTTAATACAATCTTAGGATTACTTTCAAATAATATATATATTCATATCCATTTATATTGTTGACACATAAACAATTACAAAACCAATTAGAAATCAACCCATTATTTTGTTTCCGGTTTCCTTTTGAATTTATTGATGAGTTTGTAAGTCATAATTACAAACGTGTCTTCAAGTGATTTAAGTCAGTATGACATGATGAACGCATCAAGCTATTTTATTTATTATTAGACAATTTAATATTATTTTAACATTAGACAATTAGTCAATATTCACAATTAAAATGTAATATGAGACATCTTTTTATTGTCCAACAATTTTAATTCGAGAATCAATGTTTTACATTAAAACACAGAAAGCACATTTATAGTTATCTACATACTCCACATGACTTTGCTGCAATCAATCATTAAAATAAACAGCACATAACTGGACACAAATTAAAGTCTCAAACTGTACTAAAGGAAGAAAAAAAAACAATCAGCTTATTGTATTCAAGGTGCTGGACAATACAATGAAATCATCTTAATATTGCCAATGTTACCACTGCAGCTGTTGCCAAGGACTTGCCTTGTAATATCTCGATGTTGATTAAATGTGATTTTTACCCTCTAACTTCCTTTAGTGCTCAATGTTGCTGTTTGAAAAAGATTTGCAGTCACAAAACACAAAGTCACTCGAACTGAAGTTATTCAGTTATCAGTACTGAGTAAGTACTGTTTCTAAATGAACTTAAACACCAGCACCTTTTTCTTCTGGGAACATAAACGTAACCACAATATTCCCATATTTAAATTAATCCTGCTCAAGGCATGAGGCCTGGTTAAGCTGCATTGTCCTAATGTCCAAGAAATGCCATTTCACAGATGTAATTTACTGATACACCTGTGATTTCTTCGCCACTTGTTTACATTCACAGACATAACTAACATTCAGAGAACGTGCGCTTTTCAACTTTGTGCGATTATAAGATCCCTTTAAAACTACAAAAGGAAAAATACTTGGTAATGCTTATAGTTATTAGCCAAAGAGCAGCACCAGCATTCTGCATACTTACTTTGACTTGGCCTTAGGCTTGAACAATGAGCATTACACATTTTTGGCACATTTTTTAAACATTTTTCCTTCCGCTTGGTCTCTTTGTTCATTAGGGGTCGCCACAGTGGAATAAACCTCCAACTTATCCAGCATATGTTTTACACAGCGGATGCCCTTCCAGCTGCAACCCAGTACTAGGAAACATCCATACACGCATCCATACACAACTCACCTATAGCACATAGTCTTTGGACCGCGGGGGAAACTGGAGCACCCAGAGGAAATGCCAACTGGCCCAGTCAGGACTCAAACCAGTGACCTTCCTGCTGTGAGGCGACAGTGCTAACCACTGAGCCACCGTGTCACCTTTAGCAATACATCTGAGCCTTAAATAAAGTCTATGCTATAATATTGATTAGGTTTCACTTTTCATTTAGCCAGTTTTTTTGGTAAAGACAAATGTTCAAAGTCTGGTAAAATAAGTGACCACCTCAACATGCAACTAAATGAAAAAAAAACAAACAGGGGATTTAATTTTTTTAAATCAATCAATCAATCAATCAATCAATCAATCAATCAATCAATCAATCAATCCATCCATCCATCCATCCATCCATCCATCAAAGTGCCAGTTAACAAACTTGTAAACTTCTGTCATTATAAAAGTAATTAACAGATAATGGCCAGACTGCTTAAGTTATGGCAGAGCTTTTGGAAGACAGTATTAAAGTACACATTTTAAAATAAAATCAAAAATGGCTGTTAAAACTGGTTTAAAGCTTTATGGATGACCAATGCAATTACATCTTCCTCAACAGAAAAATCCAAATCAACTCACACGGAGTTGTTAAAGGGTAATTCTTCTGACATATTAAATAATGATTCCTTGCTCCTGATCACACCTTACACAGTAGTCACATATAAATGACAACATTCTGCGTTTAAAAGTCACAGAGCTAAAAATCACCCCTCCCTGATGAAATGGTACATCCTGTCAGTGCTGCCATCACCTCCCTTAAAGCTCTGACTCAAACTTTTCAACATAATGCCCATGACTCATGATTCCTTACTGGGCCCTTCCCACCTCTACACCCAACAAAAAGCCATGCAGTTCGCTGAGCCACTGACGGACATAAAGGGCCTTTTCAGCGAGTAAGCTCTGTGCCTTTGACTCTATCTGGCAGCTACAGCAGAGCCACTACAGAAAGACGAACAACAAAAACAGGGGAAATGGCCGAATCTGGAACATGATTAAGATTCTCTATCAGATGATTTCTAGGCATGTAAAGAACTCCAGCCCAGAGCAGCTAATCAGATTAATCCAACGGGTGGGGGTGAGATTACTGACTCAAAACAGTTCCTGACAAAAGTTTAAAGGAAATATGAAGTGCTAAATAAAACCCTGAATGACTCAATAGTGTATTGCTGGTTTCACACTAACCTGACGTCTTTCATAACGTTTGTTAGAGTGATTCACAGCCTAATCTAACACAAACTAACACAACAGAGGTCTGCTGTCCCAGGACAAGGTCAAAAGAGCATCTTTCAGCAGTCCGATTAGGAGAACTGTGCAAAAAGGAAAACACACAGACAGGACTGGGCAACATGACAAACATTTCATATTACAATACAAGTCATCTCATATCCTGATTATGATATACATCAATATACTACCATTTCTGTAATTGCCATAATTTCTATGCAAAACTCAGGTTTATAAGGCGTTTACACTTGTGCGGAAGCAATGTGTGAATATAATTAGCATCTAATGGTAAATATGAATTCTACCTGTTATAATCACACCTCATAAAAACAGTCTGCAGAAACACTTTGATTAACATTCTCCCTTTGTACACATCATCAGTCCAACCCACTAGCAACGATCTCTCCCTCATTAGCATAAACAGCCCTGAGTAAGAAGCAGCCAACTGCCGTTAAGAGTTTTCACACCATACCTGCTGAAGATAACGTCTACAACTAAGCCTCATTCACATTACGAGCAACTCGCAGTGGCTAAGCGACAATCAACAGTTCATTTAAATGGAGAGTGGGCGACTTCCGGCGACCTCCATCTACGTGAGCGACAACAACCGTTGGGGACCAGGTGGGCGTGTCGAGCAACGCTACAAATTTGAGAATCCTTCAGAAGAGTGATTTTCTTGAGCGACAGCTAATAGGAGCACCAGTAGAGCTCACGTGATCCTCTCTCAGCTCCTGCAGAGGCCGGTTGTATTCTCCGTGTTGTAGACCTTCAGAGACCAGCGTTTGCAGCAGATCGCCATCCAGAGTGACAGGCAGCTACAAAGTCGCTGCTAGTGTGAATGAGGCATAAGATGTATTATAAATGTGTTTCAGGATGCACAAATGAACACTAGTCTCCATAGACTACCTTCTTCTGAGACACTTCTATTGACATTTTCAGGTTTTCACCGAGATAATGAAGTGAATCTGCCACTATGCCTATGCATAGGCATTTGTAGCTCCGCCCTCTTTTAAAACGAGCACAATCTAACCAACACGGCACAATTTGAATCAAAGCCTTTTGTGACATTATTTGTGGGGTATTTTGAGCTGACACTTCACATACACCCTCTAGGGACATCGGAGACTTATTTTAAATTTTGCAAAATATGAAACACTTTTCAAAAATTAATGATTACAGGTTCAACATAAAAATAAAAAATACTGATAAATGAAATGCAAAATGTAAACATTGTACTTTCACCTTATTAACGATGCTGTTATTCATGTTTTTGTCTGCATCTATATAATGTCGTATAATATTGTTCATATAAATTATGAAAAAAAGTGTTACCATAAACAATGTATTTTGTGACACCACGAAATAATTGATAGAGCACAATATGAAACGATAGACTTTTCTTTTTGTCCATACTATATGTATTGTCATAATGCACAGAAAATAACCTAGCATGAAATTTTGAAAATCCTCCTGGCATGTTTACAGTGTGTTTATTAGCAATATATCAATGTCAAATGTGTAGCATCGGTATGGCATTCAGTTCTGCCAGAGACACAAAGGTGATGGATTGTAAACAAAGAACACTCAGAAGATTTTTCTACATTGGCTAGCCGGGCTTCTCTCTGTTACATAATGTGTGCTGCTGCCAACACGTGGTGCTTTAAGATAGCAGGATCATTGAAACAGAGAGACACACACACACAGACACACGCACGCACAGGTCAGCAGGGTTGTGTTTGCTCTGTGCAATGTACTAACTCTAACCTATATGACAGCGACTGTGTACAGGTTAAACTAATAACAAAGATTTGCATCAGTTTATGGAAATAACACAAATGCTCTCAACCTTTGCCCCCCTATAAACAAGCATTAAGTCTCAACAATAAGGTTGACCTCAGGTCAGCAAGAGAGTGTTCTGGGTCAGTTGACAAAACAGTCACTTGGCCAGTGCGGTGTTGTTTCATATGTTCAGTGATCATGTGCTTTAGGATTGGGATGTATTGGGATTTCTTTGACAAACTGAACAGTGCTGCTGTGACTTGTACTGGTTTAAGTACATCATCTACCTGCTTAAAACGGATAAAAACACCAAAACAATTATGTTATTTGTGGTGGTATCATACAGAATGAAAATGAATAGAGGAATTAAATGAACAGATAGATATATCATCTACGAATCTAATCCAAGAAAGAATGCACCTGCTAAAATATAACAATATGCTAAAATGTAACAATAGTTTATATAATAAAATCTTGTCAGGCATATTTAGAAGAAGAATCATCTGATGACATAAAAGACTTCATTAAAAGATCACTAAATTACTAAGTAATTGTCGTTTTAAATCTTTATAATTTACCATTATCCTCCAAACCACATGGTTTCACTCATTTGTCAGTTTTTTGTAAGAAAGTGATACTGATTTCAAATATGACAAAAATTCTTAAATATTTAAACAATTACATGTTGGAATAAGCATGCTGTTTAATCTCTATGTAATTATATTTGATACTCTGAATTACATTTTAGGTATTGCAATGTTTTGTATTAGTCCGTTACATTATTTGTTTGTTTGCTTATTTATTGCCACATCAGCAACTTATGGCCATTTCATGGGAAGATTAATATAGATAAAACATTATATTATAATAACAACTTCATTTTTCATTAAGAGCTTATATTTAAAAAAATCTTCCATTAAAAACATTAAATATGATGTTTTTAGTCCAATAAATGATAAACTTAAAATCATGTGGGTACATTTTTTAAAAACATTTGTCTGTATCATTAAATTACTTTGTAATTATCATTAAATGTCCCAGAGCAAGCAGAAATCTTAGCATATATTTTATTCGATTGCTCTAATGCTTCCTGCACTGCTTGCTTAGTTTGTCACTCACTGTTTTTACATAATCAAATGACTAGTAATTTGGGGGAAATCCCCTCAATTACTTCTCATAACTTTTATGAATGGTTTATGCACTTGCTTCTCATGCCATGGAGCGGGTTAGTCTGAAAATACTGAAAAGTCTGAAATACTGACCAGGACAGAAAAGAAAAAATAAAAGAAAAATCCCTACGTTTGAGCCCCGATGCATGTAACAAGACTTGACATGCCTCTCCTGATTTGCCTGTCAGATCTCCTCTATATACATCTTATGACATGCATGATAATGCATAGCTACATTGGTTAAACCGAACAAGGCCATTTTTCTCAATATTTATTTAGCCCGTACAAATGTATAACTCACTGACCCATTGATAACTTTAGGAAAAGCTAAATGAAAAACTAATAAATAAACTAATAAATAAACAAGTGTGTCAATACACAGTACAATGCAACCATTATAATTAAAATATGCTAACATCAATGTGTAGTTTTGATATAGTCAACATCGTTAATCACACCAGAATTAGAAGCTCTACAGATTTGTTTGAATAGAGGTTATAAATTCTTGCAGTAAGAAAGAACAGGGACGTTTCTCTTTAGGTGGCGTTTGTCCATGCAGGGCTAATGAACTCACTAGTGCACAACACCAGCCCAAATGAACAAGATAAAACACTAACCAGACATCTGCTGCTTATAATCCAAATTAGTAATGTCAGACTTAACACACAAAACCTAAACTGAGAAGGCCAGAGAACCATGATATGAATACTAATGAAATATTAGCGGGGAAAAAAAAGCTAAAAGGCTTCTGGGTTTCAGAGCAGATCGTCTTGACAGATGTAGATGGATTCACTGGTGAAAAATAATGGAATGAACGATCCCAATGGCTTTAGAGCTGCATTAATGAGCCCAAATGGCATCAAGCAACCACCACTGTTGACAAGAAGTCTCTTGTCAATCGCACAACTTGACTCATGGTTGTCATTCACACAACATGTCCTGGCCAGGTGTGACATGACTATTTGAGTGTCAAGTAATTTCTCCTGTTCTCACTGAATGCTGAGAAAAGCAACAATAATCACCGCCATTGGGGATATATATTTGATATTTAACACCAAGTCCTAATTACACGCGACAAGATTCTAGCGACAAGCAATTTGTCTGTCCTCACCAAACGCGACACAACAAACATTTAAATACAAGAGCCATTCAGAAATTTAGCGATCTCAATGAAATGGTAAGGTAGAAAATATAATTAACACATATTAAACCTCTTTAACATTATTAAAAGCACATGCTGAGTAAATTATGTTGTTGGTTTGTTCTAACAGTTCTAAGGGTGCTTTCACACCTAGACGTTTGTTATGGAACCTGGCGCATTTGCCACCTCAGCTCAGTTTGTTTAGGCATATGTGAACACCGCAATCATGCTCTAATCCGCACCAAAACAATGAGGCCTGAATGAGGTGGTCTCGGATAGGTTGAAACAAACTCTAGAGCAGTTCGGTTGTAGTGAGAAAGTAATACGATCCAACAAACCAGGCTGTAATATGTAATAAGGCATATATATGGCTATAAGAAGAGAGAATGATGGGTAGGGATATCATTCCCACGATAAAAGTGTGTTTTTTTGTCGAATACGAAAGTTAAAGAATGCTGTCTAAATTAACTATTAAAAATATATATATATAATATCGTTAACTTTTTGGTTAACTCGACTTCTGACATAGAATCGCTGAATATTTTACAGTATTCTCATTATTATAAATGAAAATAACGGCGTACGAAAGCTGAGTAGAATCCCAGAAAATAAACCAAACTGGCTTGAGAGTTTACTCACGTGTGACCGGTTTTAACGATTTTGGTCCGTTTAGAAACTTTGCTGTGTGAAAGCGAACCGCACCACGAACAAAAAGCAACATTGTAACAATTTTAAGTCATATTTTGGAACAAAACAATTGATATATAGGTGTGAAAGCACCCTAACATTCATTTTCAAACTACATGTTTGCAAGTCATTTTATTTTCAAGATCGGAGGTAAACTATCTGCTTCCACTTTCAGTATGACAATAAACGTCACGCAAAACTATATTCAAACTAGTGTTGTCACGATACTGGAATTCAGTACCAATCAATACTGAAATTTGTAAAACATCCATTTTCCGCTAATATTCAATCGCTGTTGATTTGCCATTGTGTTCACATGCTCAACAGAAATGACTGTGATCGGCTGTGAAGGTCATCAGTTCACCGGACTCACTGCTGTTTACTGAGTGTAACCACAGATACAGGGACACAGGAGTGTGATGCCAAAGTAGTAGGGCATAAATAGAAAACCGTGTAAACATAAAACACAAAAATAGACATTTTGTGTGTCACTGTCCTTGCTGGTTAAGACAAAAACTGCTTTTAACATTGTAAAAGATACATTTTCAATTGCATGTCACATTGCCTGTAGATAGGACATGGTGTAAAGATTCTACCCTACCAATAAAACTTGTATAGCAAAAACAACTTAACTTATCCCCACCAAAAATTCATGCTTTAAACAAAACAAGATTTTTTACAACTCTACAATTGCGATATTGTTTCTGCTAAGCTAGCAAATTCTGGAGATAAAAACATTTTAATATAACTTACATTTATTCAACCCCATATCAGGAACAAAAATGAATAATTCCCAACTGCATGAATCAACTAAATGTCCAATCAATCGTATTATTTAATAAGATAGCCTAGCAAACTTAACTGCTTGGTGCGGGAGTAATCCTTTTAGTCACTGGATGCATAGTATTGTTATGTAACATCACTGCTAGGGCTCTGAGATGCAGCAAAGAGGAGATAGAACCGGTTTGCTCTCAAAACCCAGTTTGCAACCTCTTGCTACTGCACCAATACATGCCATGAAAAGATGAAGACACTGAGGCCTGAAAGTCTTTGGGGGTTGGGTGGGGATGGTTAAGGGACTGCACCACAGATATATGCTCTTCAGCTTCCTGTCCAGCTCGCATTAAAAAGTCATTAATTCAAAGCAAACCAATTGTTTAGCAGCAGCCTGGTCACTGTTCTTTGTCTAATTGCAGTTAAGCAAATGTGCTAAAGCGTCAAACACAATCCTCTGTGACTGCTAATCAATACGTTCAATTGCATCCTCCATTTCTGGGCCATAAAGAGGGACAAAATAAATAAAATAAAAAAACAACACCACAAAGGTACTGTCCAAGTATGTTTAGCCACCTTTCTTCTCTGGTCTTTATAGTGATTTGTCTTTTACTCATTGAGAAGTTTTATAATGCTGAGATGTCAAGTTTTAGCACAACTCATCCATTCACAGCTTAGGATCAAAAAAAAAAATAGCAATTAAGAAATAAATGTTTTAAATAAGTAAATACATAAATGATACTTTGCAAATTAAAGCTCTTTGTCAGGTATGAACTGAACTTTTTAGTAAAATCAAACATTATGGAAGTGGGTCAAAAGTCTGACATTACAGACATCTTTCCTGTATGAAAACGTATGTAAACATCTTGGAACGCTCTGTAACTGGAGCTTCCAATGCACGTTTGAGCCCTTATCAGCAAAGTGCCGAGTTTAGAAAAGCCTGCTCTTGACTACTAAAAATAGCCACATATAATCATAGTCCAAAAAAAGCAACACAAAGTACAAAGTAAAGTCTGCAAAACAGACGGCATGAAAGGGGAAACATGAGGACAAGAAATCTGGCAACCCCGCCATGCTATGATTACCACAGAACACAATGCACTTTTCAGATATGACAGAAGAATTTCACAATGAGCCCAGATTGCAGAGTAGCCAATCGCATAATGCTACAATTCAGCAAGTCTACACTACAAGTACTGCAAATGAGCATAAAAATTTACTTCAGTTTTTATATGCAGACAAAAACACATCGCGCATGCGCTCGACATCAATCCATACTAAAAACATTCATCCTCAAAGCATCTGTGCTTTCTTTCTTCGATAGTTATGGGCACTAAAAATGCCTTTATACTCATTTATGATGCATTATAAATCCATACATGCACTTATCAGCACGATAGCAAAGTTTTTTTTCCAGAAGTAGTTTGTTGTTTGTGTTCAATCTCCATTTTCTTCAGACTACGAAACAACAGACTGATTCAGTGTTGACACCTAGTGGATAAATTAAGCAGTGCAAAAAAAATAAAATAAAATGTGCATACGATAATAATAGTGGTGCATGTCCATCATCCATGTACTATGTTGGTAATAAAACGGACATTACATGGTCCGACCCTGACATACGCGTAAAATGTAAAGTAATTTGAAGGGAAGTCTATGGGCCGAAAAGTCCAGAGTGGTAGAACAGAGGTAGAGTTAATGATAACTCAATAAATTCAGAACAGAAACTGGAAACAGTATAAAACTGTAAATGCTAATAATGATGCTGAGATAAAACAGTTCGGGAAGCAGACACACTGTCAGTTTAAAACTAAATTAAAAGACATCTTTTTGCATTAGCATACACATAAAACACAGATGCCTTTGAAATCCAAATCCTCTAAAGGATTGTTAGTCTGCATTATTTAGGGAGCCGGGAACACTTCCCAAAAGACATCATTTGAACGGCATCTGCACTTATGTTAGTCTGTTTTTATTATTCCTGAGGTTTCCATAATTCTGGACCAGGCCGTATCCTGAGCAGCTGCTGTGGTGGTCATGGAGGAGTGGACAGCATGAGGCTGATTCCTGTAAGACCCCAGTGACAGACGAGTCTTTACATTGATCCTGAAAGGCCAGCCTCTACACCAGCCGGTGACCTCTCCCACCGATGGATGTCCAGCTTTCTTCAGCCTCCGGCGCTTAGACTGCAGCTCTGCACAAGAAGTTTGGCCATAGGAGAAATGGTCGTGCCTAACTGAGCCTGGTTTCTCTCAAGGTTTTTCTTCCTTCACTTTCATCAATTGGTGTTCGTTCCTCGCCACTGTCTTGCATGGTTTGGTACTTGTGGAGCTGCGCATCGATGGATTTGCTCTTCAGTGTTTGGACTTTCATCATTGAAAATTTAACCATACTGAGCTGAACTAAACTGAACTTAAACTCTGAAATTTGGACTGACACTGTTTCATTTTACTATAATCTCTTATGTTAAGCTCCTTTGACACAATATACATTGTAAAAGCGCTATAGAAATAAAAATGAACTGAATTGAATAAAAGTGGCAGTGCTTTTTAACAAGTTTTTAAAAAAGTAAAATCTACCTTTATCATACAATATAAATACCAAGAGATCAACAAACCCACACAGCATCTGCTTCAACATTTTTTTGGAGCTAAAAATAAGGGTGCAGACTCCATTTAAAGGTTTTTAATAAAATCCATTCTGCAAATATGTACAGATCTTCACGCAAAAGGAAAGACGGAAATGCTGAAAAAAGTCTATCTGGGCCGACCATCTCACTAGCACAATGGCAACTCTGCTGCATGGATAAGACTACTGCTGTGCTGCAAAAAAAGAATTATAGGATAAAAACAAAAGATAGCGACATTTATATTTTCACCGACCCTGGCAAACAATCCACTAAAGTTTTTACAGGGCAGGGAAGTTTGCCAACCTAAATTTAACAATGTTTGGATGAGGAGTCATACTGTACTTTGTGCATGATTCGGGTTTCCCCTATTCCATATACAGACTGTTCCACATTTATGTGAATTTCACAAACACACAGAAGAAAACTAGCTGTCTGAGCATGTATTATCTGAAGTGCACAATCACGTCAAGCAGCTTCTGTCATTTGAAAAACATGCAATGGGAAACTAGCAAGGACTCATACAAAGGATGCAATTGTTACTTGATCGCTGAATTCAAGTGACTTTGTTGTTGTATTTTCTTGGTTATGCAATCTATGTTAAGATGGCAAGGTGTGGTTTGCCTTTTGATTCGCACACATCTTTCTTGAAAGGCGTATGTAATTAATGAGACGTTACATAGTGCTGCTGATGCTTCCTTTCATCAAGCAAAAGAAGTCTACCATGACCAAGAGTAAACTTATGAGTACAAAACATTAAAGCAAGTCGAGCTTAAGTGCTTTGCGTTCAAATAAAACACTTCAAACAAACCAAGAAGTGACTTTTAATCAGAGTAAATAATATTTCTTCAACAAACCAATGTATGACAACCATACGACGAGTCTAAAGTGTGCATCACTGCAGCTCAACAAGAATTATCCACAGCCTAAGGCATCTGCTGCTCATGTGAATCTCCACGTGCTGTAAGCTCCACGGCCAGGCATCTTTACGTCAATCCTGTGATGTCACTCAAGGCAAAAGACTCCTCTTCAGCTACTCGGAGATAGGATTACGGCTGCTCTGGATCAAGACTGATGTTCAGGGCATGAGGAATGAGACATGTGATCAACACACTTTCACACCAGGCACCGGGCCCAGTGACAGCCTCAGCCCTTGTGGTTTGGGTAAACTGATGGTTGCATGGGCAATCTTGTTTATTTGACTTTCTGGCCAATGTTTGAAACTAGCGGTTCTGCTTTTGTTGCACAGTATAATCTGTGGTGCTCTGAAGAACAGCGGTTTCTTAAAGAACGCTGTGAAGTTGACGCATAGGTCTGGGCCAGCAAGGTATGCTGCTGGAGGGACTCTCCAGAGTAATGAATCAAACCGTGGGCACTGGCTGTCATCACATGGCCCTTTGGAGAAACAGAACGGTTAGTTCCAGGAAGCTCAGTGCTGCGGAAACAAAAAAGCTGAATTTTAAAGCTCCAGCTTAACATGAAGAAATCAAACACAAGTGAGAGACTGTCTGACTAGACATAATGTGAGCAGCCAGTTACTTTTATCTAGGGTCGATACCCTTGGAGCAACCTGCTCAACCAAGTGCTTTACACAAGGGCACAATCCTGCTACTCTGACTTACCATCCAATTAAAACAGTCTATACATTTAAGCACAGAAACGTTTATAGCTATAGGTCTTGAATAAATTTAATATGGTGGTGTTTGTTGAGGCAGATGATTGTTGTGTGAACATTTGGGCTCAGTGGATAACACTGAAAGTGATACAGAGGCACTGCCCCAGCTGCTCTCATTCACCAGCTGCTCACAGGCCCACTGGTGAGGGGACACCACTTAAATTTTCATAATTAACAACTGACACCTGCAGGTTCTTGCCTAACAACCAGTTCACAATTTGCTCTAAATTAAAAGATAAACGAACAAAATAAAGAATTACACATTAGTTATAAAGGGCAGCATGGTGGCTCAGTGGTTAGCACTGTCGCCTCACAGCAAGAATGTCGCTGGTTCGAGTCCCGGCTGGGACCAGTTGGCATTTCTGTGTGGAGTTTGCATGTTCTCCCCGTGTTGGCGTGGGTTTCCAGTGCAAAGACATGTGCTATAGGTGAATTGGAGATACTAAATTGGCCGTAGTGTATGAGTGTGTGTGTGAATGAGTGTATGGGGCATAAAACATATGCTGGAATAGTTGGCGGTTCATTTTGCTGTGGCAACCCCTGATAAATAAGGAACTAAGGCAAAGGAAAAATAAGAATGAACATTAGTTATGCGAGGACCTCAATACAAGGATCAGGTAGGAATATTAACACTAAACGTCTTTTTTTATATCAAATAAAAACCCACATAACGGCCAATCATTTTCTTATATACGTGTATATATTTAATTCTAATATTGTTATTTGATTAAAACTACAACACAAGAGTTTTGCATATTTCTACTTTAGATGGCCATAATGGTCAAATTGACAACATGCATTTCAGTGTCCACAATTTTTTCCTGTGCCTTTGAATATGCGCGCCTCTGTTGCTTAGCAAATTTCTGCTAACAAAAACACAACTTTCTAATAGCAAAAACATAACTTTACTTCAAACATATGCTCAAAAGCATCATGCAAATAACTTTCCTCTCCTCCTTGCCAGATAAAATAAGCTACACACCTTTGTGCAGTCTAGTAAATTGTGCACAATTGTAGACTATATTACAAAAAAATCATATTTTTAGGATGACTTAAAATATGACAATATCTCAATAGAAGCTCCAAATGTAAATTTGACATAAGTCTTATTTGAATTGTCAGAATGACAGCTAAGGCCATTCTAGTATTTACAGAATTCTATTTGTTTCAGTGCTAAATGGTCACAGTAAAAAACATTTATTAATAAAATTAACAGTGTTGTTAACTGTGAACTTGGTTCACAGTGTTGCACACTGATAACAAACAATCCCTGACTCCACTGACGAACTATGCTACGCTTATAGGCATGTTTTCATCATTAACACTCTCTAAATTGTTAAAACAACCCAGGTTCAACAAAGTAATGGAGCACAGAACTCCAAAGCACAGTCCACCTCTGTTCTTCAGTTTCAGGTGTGCTGTAAATAGAGTATGACTCAGAGGAAAAAGCACTAAGATCATGTAACTTTCAACCAGTTTACTGCAAATCATACATATAACAACACACTTTTCTAGGTATTCCATGTGGCCTTTGCGTTTCTGAGTAAAGCGTAAAGCATAGTGAAAGACAGTTTACATGACGACGTTTTCAACAGAAAACAGAAAACTTTTGCATGCGTTTTTGGCTTTTTAATTTACACAATAGCAGCATTGTGGAGGTTTGAAAATGCTAACTTTCTAAAATGGGTTCGAATTGTTTTCTCAACATAAATGATAAAAACATACTTTTGCAAATATTTCTTGCGAATACTCATTTGTGTTCAGTCTAAAGACACAAACAAGCATTTAACAACCAAAATAACAATGCCAGATTACACAACTGTATATTTGCAGAGACGTAGTGTTTCTTTACAAAGTGACAATTACTGACCTGGATTGCATAACACAGCATTTTTAGTTCTCTTTAGTATAGATCCATCTAAACAGGGATCATTTTGGCAACATTTAAATCTATACGAGAATCTTTTTTTTTTTTTTTTTAAATGTGTGTGAGTTTGTTTAGTACATTGCTGCGTGTAGACATATTCATGCATAGTTGATTGCTTAAGGGAATATGATGACCCCACCACCACCACCACACACACACAAACATACAATAATTAGTCTAAGCACTGTGAATTCAAATAAAAGCCTATTAAATGTATTACTTCACAATGACTAACAAACGATTTCAAGGTTAGCAGGACTACATGACAATTAAAGTATTATAAGATCTTGCTTTAAACATAAACCAATAAGCTTGGGACAATGAAAAGCAGCTATAGAAATGCAGTTTAAATTGTAATTGGGTGTGACATGTTTAACTCCAACAAAACTGCATTTTTCTAATCGTATGATAATTGTTCATGCAGCTTTTTAGGCTTCATAAAGATCAAGAAAGTGCATGGAATATAAAGTAAAAAAAATAAATAAATCTGTGAAAATCAACTTCCAAGATGTTAAAAGAAGTTGAAAACAAGTTTAGTAGAACAGTACAACATATGACACTTGGACAGATGCTTAATTTATGCTGAGGAGAAAAAGAAAGTTAATCTACGGAAATACAATTACCAAACATAATGTTGCTGATGTGTGGGTCTGTGTTTAAACTATGATGACTTATAGCTACTATTATTCTCAAGGTCCACACAGGAGGAAAAAAAAAACAAGCCTAAATCCCCAAGACTTTGTTTGCATGTCCTACTTTCATGTTTAGGGGTGGCTGCCTTCACTAAACAACAAGCTGACAAAAGAGCTTGTAAATACAGAGCTGAATAATTCAGGGCTGAGTGTAACCGTACCCACACATTGTAAGGATTCAAACTATGGCAGCAAGTGCCCACAGCTTTCATTTTAAGCGGGGTTTGCTAATGAGCGCCCCACACTCTGATATCTGTCAAATTCCAACAGAAAAAGCGAAGAAGAAAGAAACTAGGACAGTTAGGACAGTTAAATTCATTACAATTTCATGTACATGTTAGAAAAACTCTGCAGTTGAGCTGAGGCGGGTGCAATCCCACTGCAAAGCATTTCAGCTGTCATTGAGTGGTTGCAGCAATAAAAGAATATACACTATACAATATACGATATACTTTTCTTTGCATGTAGTGGCCTGTTATTTTCCAGAATAGTAGTTTTTTTACTTTACATTGACACAAGGGGTGTAATGGAACAACAAATAATTTTTGTACAAATCTCAAACATATACAGTTCTGTTTTAAACTCTGAATGCGTCCACTTTAATTAGAAACTACAAGCTTTGTATTTCCAAAAAAAAAAAAAAAAGAAGAATTCAATCAATAATTATATTCATTGTCCGCAGAATCTTCCTAAAATAGTTTGGTTCTGATCGAATGAAAAACCTAGGAATATTTTGCAAAGTAGGTTTCGGATACAACTCGATGTATCGCAAAAACGGCGCGTCGGAGCATGGAATTCCTAATATGTAATTTTTTTTGAGTCGACTCGTGGTTTAGAAGTTATTAGCACTAACGCGTTGATGGGCTCCATAGCACCACCTATGGGCCGATTTAGCTGATTTGTGGCAAGGATGAAGTGTACCGGGGTACTACCATCTAACCAAATTTCAGCTCTCTAGGCCTTACGGTTAGTCTGATGATACAAACTTTGGCAAAATAAAAATAATAATAATAATCTTAACAAAAACAATAGGGTTTCAGCTCTTCGCGCTTGAACCCCTAATAATTTTTAAATCACATGGCCAATCTTTTTGTCTGATTTAGGAGTTGATGTGTGACTACTAAGCATAATACTGTGCCCCTCCTGTCCAATATTAGCAAGAAATGATGCGTTTTGTTACTTTGGATCATAAACAAAGCCTCATCCTTCATATTCTGTCCTTTAAATAAAACATATGTTCATAATATATGCAATAAATAATGCTATTGTGATGCTATATGATGAGAGATTGTTGTATATTGCTCATTACATCAAACACTGAACACTTCATTTAGTAAATAGCACTTAATAAACATGAACATTAGACACCTCACGTAATCGTTATTTTATTTTTTTATTTTTAATGTTACTTCAAAACGATGCATTTTTGTGAACTACACTCAAAAACTAACTTGTAAGTAGTTTTTTTGGGGGGGACAACTTTAAGTTCAATCGAAAATTTGTAAAAACGATTAAGTTAAGTTAATCGATTTGTGTTGGGACAACATGAAGGAATTGTGTGGAGTCCAGCATTCTTTTACAGTGCATTACATCCCTAAACTGACACCCATCAATGTTACTTAATTGTGACTTTTGTGCTTTTACTTTACTCTCATTTGATATTGAGGTACAATTGGTTTTATATTCACACATTCAGACTTTCTCCTTAATAATATAATTTCACAAAATATTTCTTTGCAAATTCTAAATCATGAAATCATTAATTTTCTTGTCAGCTTAGTCCCAATATTAGCCACAGTGGAATGAACCACCAACTTATCCAGCATATGTTTTTACGCAGCAGATGCCCTTTCAGCTGCAACCCATCACTGGGAAACACCCATACCCTCTCATTCACACACATACACTACGGACAATTTAGCTTACCCAATTCACCTATACCGCATGTCTTTGGACTTGTGGGGGAAACCGGAGCACCCAGAGGAAACCCACGCGAACACAGGGAGAACATGCAAACTCCACACAGACATGCCAACTGACCCATCCGAGGCTTGAACCAGCGACCTTTTTGCTGTGAGGCAACAGCGCTACCCACTGCACCACCCATCATGAAATCATATAAGCAGCCATTGACTATTAAAGTCCAATAATGTCCAGTCAATTAAATAGTGCTAATGTTGTTTTCAAGTCATACTTGTGATTTCAGACCGAACATTCAAAGTACCATGGTAAACAATATAGGGAGTGTGTTATAAGATGCCACTAAACGAATGTGCGAATATAAAACCAACTTTACCTAAATTCATTTGATGTCTAGGCCCTGTGGTTCACCAACTGTTGGTTTAAACACTCTAACAAACAAAGGCCTGCTTATTTGAATATTTTATCAGTCAATTGCACGACATGTGAAGTCACAACACAACCACTTCAATGTCAATTAAAACTAAAGTTGCTAGATGGCTCATGATGCAAATTTCTTAACAGTGCTGTTCCTTTATATTTATGTCTACAAATAATGTACCTCAATATACTAGATCTTCGATTAAGAGTAATATTGGAGAGCAAATATGTTAAATTTTTAAATATTACCGTGTATGTACACCTTCAACATATACATACATACATACATACATACATACATACACATATACACATACACACACATATACATATACATATATACACATATACACACACACACATTCGTCCAGCTAAAATTGCACAAAAACTAATAATGGTACAGATAGATTCTTCTTCTGAATAAATACGTTTGTAATATACTTAGACGTGAATGATATTTAGCTCCATAATAACAGGCGAGACACAAATCAGGCAAACATCACACTTACACACAGTGGAAACGTATGGAACACACACACACTGTATTCAATATAACACGTTACAACCTATAAAACAGAGGCTAATCAAATATGATGCACTGGTCCGCTTATACAAAACATAACACACAGACATGACAACAAAATACCAGTGAGGCAAGAAGGGTCACGGGGATGAAAGAAGAGACACGGCTAGCAGTTGATAGCCACTTAAACAAATTTATGTTCTTATTCTCTCAACATTTAAAACTGCACACTTCGTCCTTCTCGACAACTGTCATTGCTTGACCAGTTATTTAGCAGCTCGGCTAGCGGACAGTGTGAGTGTCTCCCAAAGTTGCTGAGGTACAAATACTGCGTTAGATCAATTACTGGTGACCAAGTGTTCTCGTGCACAATTTAGAGCGTTTAATGAGACTTGTAATAAACTTTTATGGTCTGTAGACTGCTAGTTCATCTAGTTTCATCAGTTAAAGAAGGGTCAGCCGTGGTCCCCTCGGAGTGTCCAGTCTAAAACATGACCTAACGGCCAACTTTCCTTTATTAACGCTCTACTTTCACACAGTTTTTTAACACAAAACGTATAAACTGAAAGCAAACTATTGATGTAGATGAAATAACAGACACTTTGCTTTCATCACAGACACTCAGCGGCTGTGGAAAATCGACCCGGTTCCGTTACAAAACGCTCATGAGGGTTTTTCGGGCTCGCGGAGCTAAAGCTAATGCAGTTGCGCGCTTACCTCGAGCGGCCTCGCGGAATTTCTCTCTCATTTCCTCCCACTCTTGGCTTTTCGCTCGCAGAAAATACTTCCTCTGGGGTAGTGTGTTGTTGTTGTGTTATATAAATATCAAAGAAACGTCTTGCTTTTTGTCTTATAAAGACTTGACGACTAAGTACATTCTTACTCCCACAACAACAACGTCAAGGCGATACAAATCCGCCCATCTAAGGAAACTCAACTAGCCGTGTTGGCCAATCATTGAGCGAGTTGAGTTTGACAGACATAGATGTGAGCAAATAGCGGTTGGAGTTTCCTCGTAAGCTCCGCCTTTGGGCTGTAAATGGCAAATGTGAGGAGAGAGTGGGTTCTCAGTATTCCACGCTGGTTGGTTAGCCACATTGTACATGATGGGCATCGGATCGAAGAGCCTATGAACGAAAATCGGACCTGAGTGACAGTGACAAAGCAATAAGCAACAATTTTATCTAAGGGGACCGGCTTAGTCACGATGTAATTTGCTGATGCTGGAAAAACGTCATCAGCATCTTGTCTGGTTAATTCCACATGCTCCCCCAGCATGACCTCATGGGTTATTTTTGCTATGAGATAAGCAATCGTTTCTGTGGAAAACATGTGGTCTAAAAACATTTCCTAACAGAGATATGGCATTGTTCTAATGAATAACTAATTTCATCACTTTTTAAACAATACAACACCCAATTTTATGTAATGAATGCATAATCAGCTACCGACAATAATATTTTATATTTATATACAAATTCCTAATCAGTTCAATCGTATTTTGGGACTATAAGATCATTTAATATTTTGTTCAGAAAAAGCAAAGAGCACATGATGATAGACAACATTTTTAACTTAAATTAGACATCAAAATATTAACTTTACTGCTAAAAACTGCACCAAAGTTGAAAACACCTCAGAAGAAACTCCATTTTACACAGTTTGTCGATACTAGTGATATGTTCATATACTATTTCATTGCATATATTTGAGTAAACTATAAGTAAAACCTATTGGGGAAAAAAAGTGTGCTAAAATGAAAAGCAGGACACCAACAGATTTTAATCCAAATTAATTTATTGGAAATATACAGATCACTACTCACAACGAGTTTCAATGAGTGAATTACATGTCAATCCACATACATTTTAAAGTGAACTTCCACTTTGTACAAAAAAAAGTAAATAAAATGGTGCTGAAAATAACAACAGGTACAACATATATGTTTCAGCATTACCTGTGCTTCTTTAACAAAATGCCACCAGACAGCTGCTGAATAACTAACAATTACAAGGGAAAAAACCCACTAAAACCTTTATTTAAAGAGATACACACTTCAATCTGACTCCAAACTGTGTTGAAAAATGATCCCACAGTGGCTGGGAAACAGACACCGGTGGCAAACGGGTAAAATCAGCGTCGCCGTCTGTCAGGACTCCTGCTGCGCCTCCTTCCACCCCTAAAGGAAAACACAGCAGTCCATCAGTCATGTTGTATTACGGCCTGTATCATTACCAAATGCAATAGAAGACAAATCTCCAGTACAAATGAAGTTTGCAAGTGAAAAGGCCTGAGTATATAAATCCAGTTTAACAGGATAAGAAACTGACTCACCTCCTCTTGCTCTTCGGGGGTCCCCTTACAAAGCACCAGTCAACACTGATTGGTTGTCCCATAAGTTCTTGGCCATTCAGACCCTCCATTGCAGCCTGGGCTTCTTTGTATGTCTCGTACTCCACCAGTGCATAGCCCTATGAAAAAAAAAAAAAAAAGTTTCATTA